>HF970645.1:95232-110156 GCA_000604205.2 Neurospora africana FGSC 1740
TTCAGCAGTGCAATTTACGATCACGGTTGGCAGCTTGTATCTCGAGATATAGTTCGATAGTTGGTCAACATTGCAATGCCACCTTAAGAAATACTACCAGCTGTCCCTCGTACTGGACGTTCGCTTTCCAATCCACCATCACATGCCCAGCCTCAAAGAAGAGGAGATGCAAAGCTCACCAAACCCCCGGAATAACCGCCCACTTCTTGCTAATCTTCTCCTCCCCAAACTTCTCCATATACCACTGCTTCCCCTTCACCGCCCTCGGCAACATCGCCGCCACCTCATTCAGCAAGAAACACCTCGCCGGCAGACACCCCCAACCAGCGGCCATGTAAAACCCAACCCACTCAACCCACTCGCAAAAGTAATGCGGGTAAAGCATCACCTTGAACAGTCCCGCCCTAGGGATCTCGTAGTGCTTCTCCACCTTCTTGCCCGGCTGTCCCTTTTGCCCATTCTGCTTCGCCAGCCTCTCCTGCCTGCGGTTTTCCCGGCGTCTGATCTCCCTCAGCTCGTCATCGTGGTAGTAATTCGCCATGAGGCCGACGTAGAACAACGCGATTCCGCAGGTAAACTGCAGCGTGGGGAACGAGCTACATAGCTGCTTGGCCCACGCCGCGTGGCTCGTGGGGCCGTAGGCGGCGAGCCAAGCGCCGATTAACGTTCCGTTGATAATCTGGAAGCTAAGGGCGGAGAACCAGATGACGATGTGTATGGGCGCCATACTGGGCTGCAGGAAGGGAAAGGTGAGGGCGCGATAGAGATAGTGGATTACGAAGAGGCCCGCGAGCACCTTGTTTTGCCAGGGCAGGTCGCTGAGGGTGAAGCCGTGCTGGGCAGGGAGGGTGCGCATCATGTAGAGCAGGGTCATGAAGCCAGGCGCTTCCATGGTGAGCCAGCCAATCCGGCCGGGCAGGTTGAAGCGGCTGGTAACTGAGGTCTTGCCCATTCCGTACCAGGAGACAGCCCATTGGAGGGAGGCGGCCTGGTCAGTTGTGTCAGCTGTGATATATAGCAATCAAGATAGGGTTTGACACATACCACGGGGAACCACTTCCAGAGGGAGAGAATGAAATCGTAATTCTCCCTCGTGGGAGGATACCAGTTGTCGATTAGACCCACGGTAGTTGTCATTTTCCTCTTTGTTGGCGCTCGGCCGACGACTTAGAGAGAGAAGGTGCAAGAGAAAGACAAGTGGGAAACTAGACAACGGACAGTATGTAAGAGATGTTTATATTCGCTGGCAGGGGGGCCACTTCAACATCACCGTGCTTGCTTGGATGGCCAATGAAAGCACTCCGCAATCATCCCAACAGGGGCAATCTAACATGGTACTATAGTCCGATACTGTTAGCCGCCCAGCTACGCTCCCAAAACGTCACCACAGGATTCACCAGTGATGTAGAGTTGTAGATTTCGAACAAAAACACCGGACAGTGTCATTTCCGTTGATACCATCCAGTTCGACCACATTTACAACCGCTATACTCTCTTCCAGGTAGTATCTAGCCATCGAACTTGTACTACGTAAGTCGAAAAACCACCCTGCTGAGCAATAAGAGACCATTTCCCAACTCCAATCCTCCTTGGTATCATTCGTTTCTTCATCATGACACTCCAACAAGACACTGCACCCTTGCGCCTGAACGTAAACACCAAACCACTCCGGCATAATTGCATTGACAGAGAATCCATACGTTAACCACCAACCAATCACATGACAACACATTTATCTTCTCTCGGAGTTCCCGGAACTCCAACCGCGGCAGGCGGAATTCCCTGCCTCATCGGCCTTGGTGCGGCCATGTTCGGGTTACCAGGAAAACCGGACTGAGGTCTACCGGCCTGGCTAATTGATGAATGCCCGGGAGCCTGAGACGGGTTTCTCAATCCCATTGAACCAGCGGCCGAACCCAACCTTTGCGGAGGACTTGCCGCTCCAGTGCGAGGAGGTGCGGCTCCCGCGCCGTTGGCAACAGTGGCGCGAGCCGCAGTAGGGCTGCTTGAGGGATGGCTGGGATGTCCTTCTGGAGGAATGTACGGTGCCTGTGTAGCAGCGACATCATAGCTAGGTGGAGCATCTTCTACTCCTTCATCCGCTGGGCGGTTTGTGAAGGGCTGTGGCTGTTGACCAGGAAGAGGCGGAATGAGCGATCTCACTGTTTGACCCGACGTTCTGACCCCGGTTCTATTCGCTGTCGGACTAGCTCCTCCACCATTGTTCGCAGAGACGTTCATCGAGCTGGTGCTTCGGCGCGTGGACGGAGCCGTGGAAGAAACCGATAGTGAGCTGCGTGATGCTAAGGCCGCCGCCCTTTGGCTCCCAAGACTTGCGGTACTGCCGCCTCTGCCGGCCCGTAAGCTACCACTTCCACCAAGACTAGCACCACGGGCATGGCCTTGACCGCGCCCCTGGTTTTGCTGTCCGTTCGAAGTGCGTGCTTGTTGCTCGATGAACTGCTCCGAGAGTTCTCGTTCCCGGCGCCTACGTTCTTGCTCTTCTCTATGACGCTGTTCCTCCTCTTCCTGCAGTTGCAGTGCTAGAGCAAGGTCGTGGTCCTCCTGTTCATGCGACGGAGATGTTGGGGCATCTTCGTGCACATTTCCACTCTGCTCCCGTCCCCTACGGCTTTGGACCGTCGTCCATCCACTGCCCTCTCCCGAGTTACCATATGATGACGTGTCGGTGTAGCTTGATCCCCCTGGGCCTGCAGGATTGCTGCTAGGGTCGTGTGAAGCGCCGCCAACAGGGCGGAAGTCACCAGAAAAGAACTCGGCTCGTTCACCGTTCACATCCACCAGCGATTCCCATACTATCTCGTCATGGGTGGCGTATCCTGCGTCCGTGACAAGTGTCATGAGTTTCCCAGTCTGTGGGTGCTTGTACAAAGTGGCGAAATGGTCGTTCCGGAAGAGAATCGCTACAGACGCTGGCTTCATCGAACTTCTAATGACATCAAGTCCCCATGTGGTAAGTTGTGTGGCTGAGGTTTTCCAGAAATCTTTGATCGCAAATATATCCTGGAGCATTTGCTGTTCATCCTCAGTCAAGCCCTGTTCATCGGGGCTGCTCAGCTTGGCTTCCAGCTCCTCTTCACGGAACAGAAGGTTCTGGGCGTCATCATACGACGCCGCTTGTCTCTCAAACGCTCCATACACCGGATCATTTTTAGGCGGAAGCCAACCATGTATCAAAGGAATGGAGAAAGTGGAATACAGTCTCATCTCCCTCGTACTCTCGAAAGTCCCCGGAATCTGGCCACCTCTCTCCGTCGGAGGCAAATTGGTGAGTGATGTGCGGTTGAAGGCGTCTTCCATTTGCTTAGTCGGGACAAAGCGTGGGTTAACATTCATGCCGGTATGAAGGCTCTGCAGAAAGTTGTAGA
The DNA here is from genome assembly GCA_000604205.2 of Neurospora africana FGSC 1740. NCBI lineage: Eukaryota > Fungi > Ascomycota > Sordariomycetes > Sordariales > Sordariaceae > Neurospora > Neurospora africana. Next base: position 98,622 of record HF970645.1, read on the forward strand.
GTTCGGTAACGTCCGGTAGAACGGCGTCTTCACCCAGTCGTCGCTCAGACATTAGTTCGTCGAAGACAGCATCAATAAGCAGCCCGAGGCTGACTTGCTCTCGTGATCGAAGGGTCTCCACTAGAACCGTATTGTCCTGATGTGCCGGGGTAGAGAGGATGAGAGCGTTGACGAGCGCAAGAAGCGGGCACGGCCCATTCGCATTCTGAATCAGAATTGGCGATGTCCTCGGGTTGATTTCCACCGTGGCGTCATACCAGTTGATCCTCTTGATTTGGTATGTCTCGGACCTGTCAACCTGGCGTAGTGGTTGCGCAGATGAACTGGCCTGCGCTTCAGTAGACCTAGGTGGTAACTCGGGTACATCCTCTTCCGTTCTTCTCTCAGGGAGTGGGGGAGCTTGTTCGACGGCAGACGTCGAATTAAGGAGCACGGTAGATGTCGTAGTAGGAGGCGCGGCAGGTGCCGTAATGTTATTCTCGGTGACCGGCTTAGGAGAGCTCTCATCGTCGTCGGCGAAATCCTCCCAAGTGCTCTTTCGTGATGGGGGGCCAGGACGTGTGTCGATCTCGATCAAGTTCCAATCGTCTCCCGTGGTTGCAGGTTTTGCCGGTGCCTTGCCTCTGGACATACCACCCAAGTCATTCCATGCGTGAGAATCATCAAGTGTCTCCCCTCCTGTAGTTGATGGCAAAAGTTCAGGAGCCTTGTTTGAACGTTGCTCGTCCCACTTCGCAGAATCCTCCTGTGAAGGCAGTGAGAGCAATGTTGGCGGGCTCGTTGATGGTCCAGGGGTGGGCTGTTGAGATGGGTTTGTAGACTTCCAAGGGTCTCCTCCGGTGTAATTCTGTTGCGGATCCGGAATCAACGGTGGTGCAGGGCTGTCTTCTCTTTGGTTCAGTAACGGTTGCCAAGGGTTTTTGCTCTGTTCAGGGCCTTCAGACAAGCTCAAGTTCGAAAAGGACGGGAATAGTACAGGTGGTACGGGTGGTGAATATGTTGGTTGTGCCAGGACGATGACTTCTCCTTCGTTGGCTGGCGCACTTCCTGATATCTTTTTCTTGAACGGATTAGTTTCTGGTTGTCCGTGGGAACCTCCTGGTCGCAGTACGGTTGGTATCCGGTTGATATCGCCTCCTACCTTGTCTCCTTCCGTCGCATCGGACCTTGGCGGTTGGGCGCTGCCGCCGGGCCTCAGAACGGTAGGCGCCCGGCCAATGTGACCTGGCTGTCCACCAGTCGCAGACTCGTTCCCCTCCGCGCTGTTATCGGCCCAAACATTGTTGTCCTCGATGCCTGATAAGTTGGAGAAACTTTGACCGAGCCTCAGAGATCGTGGCACATCACTGGCTCGTCCGTTTGATCCGCCCTGGCGTTGCTGTCCTTCACGCTCGTCGTTCCACGCCATGTTTGCTTCCGAGTCCATGGCGGAAGACCAAGATGGTTCTCGTCGAACTGCCGGATCCAGGGCAGCATTGGCTGGAAGAGGCTTCCTGGTCACCATGTCTCAAAGGTCGGTGATGAATGCCAAAGGAAAAGCCAGTCGTCGGGAAAGTGTCGACAGTCGAGAGGATGTAAGCCCGAGGAGGCCGAGCAAGCGCCTCTAAACTGTAATGACTTGGATAGGATCCTGTTGAAGACCTGACCACGGTCTCCGGATTATATATAGTGTATTTTCTTTGCGTTCTTCCCAAAGAGATTCGAAGGTCCAAACAGTCCTAGCCGTGGAGATGCGGTTCAGCCGACACAAAAGTAGCCTTTCGTTGTAAAGGTCGAGGTCGAGAGCAGTTCGAATGTTAAGTGAACAGTTGCGTCATTGGCGCACGACGTTTCGAGGTCCCAGGAAGTTGCTGGGATAGCGCTGCGATTCTAGCACGAGATTGGGGCCTAACATGGGTGTCGTCAGTGGATTGCTCACTAGGATCCAGCGCAAAAGCGATTGGAGGACAGCGGGTTTCTTCAAGTAGGATAAGTAAACTTACAAGAGCAAGAGCTAGGGCGCGAGGGGTGAACAGCCCTTGTGTGCCTCCGATGTAGCCAGTTCGGTGATGTGTGATGCAAGTTCGAAATCACAATTGACTCTTCAGTTTGTAGCTCGAGATGGTTGTAATGTTCAGATTGTCAATGTGAAATGGACGAGACGGGACGGAATCCCAGCAGCTGGAAAGGTGTGGCAGGCAGCTCCAGCAGCTCCATGCGGACTTGGACCCCTCAAGGTTCCCCGTCGTAGTGGGACTTTATCTGATGGTTGGTGGTACTGGACGTATCTTATCTTGGCGACCTCCCGTCGGTGCTTCCGTTGGCTGCAAACGTTGACTTGGGTTAGATATAGGCTGACTGCTGCCATCAACTGAAAGGATATAAAATGGTGACAAACCGGCGTGATCTTAAGGGCAGATTGCCATTAGCAACGTCATGTAATATTGGAGGCTGGTGTAATGCTTGGCCGGCCATGAGGACAAGGGAAAGCAGCTTGCATGTGCGAATTATGTCGTCGGCCACTTTGACGGCCTCCTATGGTTCATTGCAGGCTGGCAGCAGCAGCAGCTACCCCTCACCCACCTCGTCCATGATTTCAACAACTCCACTTGACAGGAACCCGGAATGTCAACATAGCATTTCCGTCTGTTGTGACCTAGCCCTATTGATGTGCTCACTGCTAGAAGGTACACTATTGGGCGTAACAAGATCCCACGAAAGAATTGCTAGTATGATGATAATGGCTTAGGCCATGGCCCACTGCCTTCAGCAGCCTCACCTTTTATAGCCATGTCCCGATTCAAGGCTAGGAACGTCACACAGAAGGATTGATCAGGACTCTATGTATATACACGTATATATATTAGGATTATACAAACTCATTTCTCATAAGACGTCAAGCCAGTACGCATCAAGTACACGTTCCGACTCCCGCTCCGTCTGTTGTTAGTCTAATCAAGCAGGTCTTCTACGGAACTGCATGCTATGCCTCCAGCTCATAATAGGACCCAGCGCTTGAACCCAACAGAAACAGCCTTCCCATCACGACAACTCTCTCCGTAACACAGATATCAACCTCCCTTTTAGTATTTCGATCCTGGGGAATAAAGGTTCTTGATCCTGATACAAGCTGGTGTCTCGAACCTCTCAGCCTTGGCCAACTTCTCCTGGTCTGTACGGAACCACCCCTGGGCCTCCTCGATCAACCTCCGCTTCTCTGTCATCTCTCGCTCGCACTGTTGCTGTAGCTGCTGCACAAAGATGACCTCGGCCTTCTGATCCAGGTTGTACAGCTTCGAGGCGGAATAATGCCTGACGTCGTTTGGGTTAACGTAGTAGTTGACCTTGACGTTGGGCATTTTACGTGCCATTGTGTAAGGGGGCTTGGCCTGCTCAAAGGCCATGGACGGTGTTGATGGCCCCGATGTCGCTCCGGAGAACAGCGAAGAGATCATGGGGAAGATGAAGAGAACAATGATGGGCAAGAGGCTCATCAATGTACTCCACATGCTGTTGCCTTCTTGTTGCTGTCCAGCCTGTCGAGGACGAGTCCTGGGCCTTCCTCCGCCGAATTGGTGCACCCGAATACCAGGCCCGCCGCCAAAGTTGAAGACGAACTGCGGCCCTCCGTCGAAAGCTGTAGAGAGCAAATGATGTCAGTATACCGAAACCTCGTATCCTGTTGATTTAAGGTGGTCCACATACCGGCTCCGAAGGGACCTCCACCGAAACCTCCTCCGCCAAAGAACCTCGCGAACATTTCCTCGGGGCTAATGTCTGCGTCGTCTCCCCACATGCCTCCCTGATGCGCCCTTGCTGCTCCCCTATTCGCAAAGCCGGCAAACGGATTCTGCTGCTGCGCGCTGGCAAACCTGCTGTCCGGGTCGGTTCCGAAGCGGTCGTACTTATCGCGCTTCTCTTTGTCGCCCAGGACGCTGAAGGCGCGCGCAACCATCTTGAAGGCCTCGTCGGCATGCTCGTGGCCGTTCTTGTCCGGATGTGTCAACAGGGACTGCTTGCGGTAGGCCTTCTTGATCTCGGCATCGGTACATGTCTTGGACACCTCGAGGATCTCGTAAAAGGCAGTGGGTTCACATTTCCGGATTCGCAGGACTGCAGCCTTCTGCTCGACTGTGTATTTGCGCTCCTGGTTGCCCTGGTTGTGCTGGCGGTTGTGGGCCGACGATCCGTTAGAGGCATCAGCCCCAGAGGTTGTGGCTGCGGGCATGATGTGCCCTATGTCTTATGGTTCTGGTCCGTAAGATTCGAGGGGGTACTGTCGATGACTATCTTTGAGAATAAAGGCGAAACGTGATTTCGTGAATCCTAGACGTCAGATCGTCTGGTTGGCCGATCTTTCGTTGCGGAGGGCCGAGGGATGTAGTGACGCAACGAGGCAAAGGCGGTGTCCGTTGACAACGTCGTGGTTTGTTGAAGCTGGACAAGGAGAAGCCGGGCAATAGGTCGGCGACAAAGAATTGGTTGCTATTGGGATCACAGACCCAGGTGGGAGAAAGAGGTTCTATAGCGTTCTGATGCTAGATGCCGGGTTCAGGTCGGTCGCGATTGTGTAAATGCATTGACAAGGAGAGCGGACAGGGGAGTCGAAAGCGTGGCTTTTTTCTGGAACTGCTGCAGCGGACGGGACCCCCAGCCTGTGAGTTGTGGTCCCTTATCAGTGCAAGTCAAAGCGAGATAGTAAACCAGACAATATATTCATTCAGTATTATTCAACGCCTCTAGACTTGGTTTTGATCCTTACAAGTATATTCATTTGCGCAGCCGAGCATAGCGACTACAAGAACACACATACAAGCGGCAAAACTTAACTCGGTGACCCTTCGCTAGGGAGCTGGACAGCATGGAACTTCCACGCTCACATTTCTTTCCATTCCATTCACACATGGTCCGTGCGCCCGTGCGCTTGGCCAGGACGGGAACGGCAACAAGGATGATCTGGTTCGCTTAGTCATCGACCAGTGTCGTCACAGCTTCCTTCCATTGGGACATGAGCCGATTCAGAGCTGCAGATAGCCAAAAATCGATAACAGAAAAAACTGATGTTGAGATAATAAAAAAAATCAACAACAATACTTATCCTCTATCCTCACCCATCATGTCAACCGAAGAAACCAAGGCATCCGTCCTGGACCGCGTCAAGGGCTGGGGATGTAAGTACCTCAACTACTCACTCACTCTGCTCACAATCCTCACTTACATGCTCTTGACACTAACGCTCAAACACAGCATCCTCCCTCCCCGGCATGGGTCTAGCAACCCTCATCACTGCCCTCCACTGGCGTCCCTTCCAGGCCCTGCCCATGCTCCTCACCCCTCTCCTCATGTTCTCGAGCTACCTCAGCGTAGCCGGCTTCAAGATCGACAGCGCCGGCATGACCGCCGCCTGGAGCGGCATCTACTTCCTCCTCGCTGCCCGCCGCCGTCCCGCCGCGCTCAAGAACAAGTTCTCGGCTCGCGGCGCGGTGCGGGCTACGGCCATGGGTCTGAGCGCGGCCAACGTGATTGCGGGCACATACACCTACGTGACGGGTGATCGCAAGGCCGAGGAGCAGGAGAGGAAGGAGATGGACAAGTGGGGCATGTACAGCGATAGCGAATAAAGAATCCTCAGGGACGGTTGAGATGGTGTGGGGCAGTGGGTTTGCTGTGGTTGAGGAGAGTCGGCCTGGCATACAGGAGCGAGTGTACTCTGGCGTGTCATGGTTCACAGCCCGTGGATAGTCCATTACAAGTAGTTGCATTTTCAGAAGTTGCTGGGGGGAGAGGGGCAAGACGGTTTTGTTGTTCCGATTTTTTTGGGTTTTTTTTTCCCCTTTTTTTGCGGGAGAAGTTGTGTCTGCATCATACTGTATCATGAAGAGCAAGCATTCGGCGGCGTCAAAGGGTGGGAAATGGCAAACAAGGAAAACTCGGCAATGCGCAAAGACACATTTCTGAACGCGTTCCCTTTGAGCAGCACACGCCAGATGGGTGCTGAATTTCCTGCTCACTCTTCTGGGAGTTATGAGCTTGAATAGCGTAACACTATATGCGCAGACCCAACGCTGCGACGACAACAACCATAATCATAATATGAACATAGGAAACCGCCCTAATGAATACAAGGGAAACCATACGAACGCCAGGAGACACTCAGCACTTGATAGTCTCCGCTCTCCATGCTATCTAATCTTTTCCATGCAAGTGATACCTACCGATTGCAGGCTTGTCAGCTCCGGGTCTGGGTTCGTGGCCATGTGATACCCGAGAAGAAAAGCCGTCTGCCAGCGCTCCAGATTCCCGGTGCGGAAAAAGCCCCATTGCAACGCCACACCATTGTACCCGCTCCGAAGCAGGATATCCGCTGAACCTCATGTTCCGATCTAACCAAAATACTCCCACTTCATTTCCTTGGACAATTTTAACCTCCTCGCTGCCGGATTTAGCTGTGCCGAGCCTGTATAGCGCCCGTGGGATTTGTGGGGGCCAAAAAAGTGTGATGTCATGACCAAAAAGAACTGACCGGCATCCGAACGTCATGCCGAAAAGCTACTGGGTGAGCAACTTGCGATCCACCGCCTCCGAAGTTGGCAGCGAGATTCCGGGAAAATGATACCAGAACAACAAGAAAATGATGGCCACGACCGTGGAGTGGGCGAACTTGGGCGACCCAAATCGCCGCAAGCTCATGTCCTTGGAGAAGAGGTTCGAGATTTGGGCCATTTCGAATCCTTGGATGTAGTTAACATCGGTCTCGCGGACTTTGGGCTCGGCATAACTCCGGTACTCCTCGAGGATATTGTTCACGTCCCAGCCAAGAGTCTTGCGGACAATTCCAACCACGCAGCCGGTGCGATGCTGCACAACCAATGTAAGCCTGACCGTTCCACTTAGTCAAGATAAATGTCGAGGGGTAATTTACCTTTCCGTGGTTGCAGTGGATCAAGAGCGGGTGATTGGCTTGGTTGAGCACCAGCCGGAGGATGGCCTTCATCGTCGTGATAGGAATGGCCTCTTTCTTGGTGCCCTTCATGTCGAAGACATGATGCTTGATGCCATTTCTGCTGAGAAAAGCATCATAGCCCTCGGGGAAATCCTTTTGAACCAATGTGCTGGAAAACCCTTGTCAGTATGTTGAAAAAGAAAGAAGGGTTTCAATTCGGGTAACCAACACCATAGTCTTCAACTTGAGGCCCTCGATGAACGGGTAGTCCTCGCTCTGAGGAAAACTACTTCGATACACCCCAGGAACAACGACACCAAAGTTCTTAGGGCGCCCATCCGAGGGAATGAGCGGGAGAGTAGAATTTGGCCGCAAGGGAGCTTTGGCACGGTGACTGTAAGCTTGAACGGCATGTGGAGGCTCGATATCGCGAAGTGCGTCGGGGAGGCTAAAGTGTTCATCTTTGCTCAAATCTGACAGATCCGTATCCAATGACGTCGCGGCAGTCATGGGTGAGCACTCGAGGCTCGTCTGGCGGCTTGAGCGGCTGCTTTGACTTGTCGATGTGCCGATGGAGCCCTTTCTGTGCGGTTCCACGTCCGCCTTCTCATTTTCCTTTGCCAATTTTTCTGATTGAGGCCCAAGCAAGGCCTTCTCTGTGTTGTCACCAACAAATGCTCTCGTATTCCTCTTCATGACGGCCTTGTTGCCCCCCGCCATGGTAGCCAGGGCTGTCATGGACTCCGATTGTAGCAGTGACGGGTGCAGGACACTCTGGGTTGACGAAGCAAGCGTTGAGGCGTCGGAATCAGAGTGGTTCATCAGACGGCCAGAACCGGCCAGGGCTAGGAAATGCTCAAAGAGAGACAGGGGAAGCTGGTTTGACCGACGAAATAGTGCAGGGGGTAGCAGATGGGTAGGCGGTTCGAATCGATCGGCACGGTGGCTCGTGGTTGACCGGAACGTTTTCGGTCTGGTAAACTGTTGAAGGTGGGAAATGGAGAAGATGTAATGGCCCTACTGTTGGTAGTAGAAGTGATACGGACAGTCTTCGTTGATTCTGTGTTGACGAGCAGTGGAATCAAAAGCGTCCCAGGGCACTTCTTTCTGGGGACTATGAGCTGCCCATTTTTGCTGATTTCCCAAATTGTTCCGGGGTTGTGGGGGATGCGTCGTGGATAGATGTGTACCTGGAAAATCCCGAGCTCGTCAAGCTTTCCTGAGAGGGTATGCTAACAAGGAATTCGCGGTCCGGTGATTTTTGAGTTGCCTCCGATCAAGAACGGCAAACGAGGTTTTGCGTCGAGGGTTGTAGGCGGGACACGTGAGCGAGCGCCAGAGAGTGCAATGGGGTGATTGCAGAGATCGGGATGATTCCGGTGTGAAACCCAATTTCGATATCGAGGGTAGCGGTATTGTTACTGTGATGCCGGTGGTGCCTAAAAGGGCGGCGGGTGTCAAGTTGAGCGCATCATATGTCGTTCAGACGAGTGGGTGGTGTTGAAGAAGAAGGCGGAGGGAAGGGCCGGATTTAAAAAGATGGATTCATTGTCACAACAATTCATTGCCCATGGGCAGTTGCCGCAGTGTGATGGGGGAAATTCATGGCGCACTAAAGGTAGCGCAAAACTGTGTGGGGTCTAGGCCATTCATTGTTGGCGGCACGAGCCAGTACGTGTACTTGGCTCTACGTATGGATATGTCGTATCTTACTGCGTACACAAATGTATGCAGTTGTACCATGTTTTTGTAGTGTAGTGTAATGACGCCCCCCGGTAAGCCAATCAATTATTCAATGAGCCTCGCTTGCCACTGAAAATACAGTCACCCTTTCAACGACGATCCCGCTCTCTGCCTAGCGGACCCTGCATTACCTCTAGGAACCGAGCATTGCTGGATCCCTGATCCGCGCTGTTTCGGTCGGCAGAAAGCTGGCTGCATGGCTGCTTGGTTCCAATGGAACCTTTCCATCCCACTCCTAACGCACCAGAATGAAAGAAGGCGGGTTGGCACCCCCTCTCACTGCCCCTGAACCACAAAGATTCGGTCTCTTCTCAGTCGTGGTGGCTGTTTGAAAGGCAGAAAAGGCAGTCGGGCGCTTCTCTCCGTTTTCACCGTGGGCTTTGTCATCAAAGACTCACTTCAGTGCGAGGTTATCTCAGGATCGGCCTACGACTGACATCACAGGTACAACCCATCAAGAATGAAATGATGGTAGGGGAGACGAACATGCTCCCGGTGTCTACTACCTCTACAGTATCGTAAATGTATGTACACGACTGGATGCCCGGACTCATCTGGCAGTGCTTCCAAAATCGCAGACAGGCAAGATTTTGAACGGCGAATTCCGACAAGACCTATGGCCAAGCCCAACCAAGCTCACAGACGTGGACATGCGAGCGGAGACCGAGAAACAGACAAAGTGGTCCCAAAACATTCGATTTGTACAGCAGATATGTAACATTATTACAGTGAGTGTCCGAGTGCAATGCATATTTTCCCATTTGGTACTTAAGAAGCCACTCCCACTTTCTGCACTCCTACCTAACCACCAGCTGGTTCGCTTCGACCATGTGCTAGGAACTGCTACCAAGTACAAGCCTGTCGTGGAAGACGTTCAAATTGAGTGTACTACGCAGTACTTGGCAAGAAGCAAAGTGAGAAAAAAGGGCTGCAGTCAGGTCGCGTGAGCACGCAGGGTATAACGTCATTGTCTCCTCGCTCGCTCGGCAACAGTCCAGCCGCATGGTCCGAGGGCGGGTGGTACTGTTTCTTACACTACAAAAGAAGTAAGCAAAGCTTGAATGATGGTAAGATTGTGAGTGAGGTTCGCAGTTAACCTTAACGCCGTACTCAAAAGGCTACTAGAGGGTGATGGTGCAAATTAATCAGCAACTGGGATGCCAATGGTTCCCGTCGTTAGACCCTCAAAGAGAGGCAGAAGTGAGTGTAGTAAAAGTAGACGCAGTGCCCGTGGGGCAACAGCCTCTCTTAACTCCCTACGACAGGGCGGCCGCGCCTTAACCAACTGCAGTGTGGCAGCCATCACCTTCACCTCAGATGCCACCCTCTCTCTACAAAGTAGTCACATCTGTCACGTCTAATTTTGTTTTTCACAAAGTGAGGCGGACAGTACGTTACCTGGTAGTGAATGGTAGCATGGTAAGAGTTCGACACGTTCGCAGTTTCTACATAGCCCAAGGGTAGGTACGTACTGTAGTAGCCTGGGAGCCTAGGTCAAAAGCGACCAGGGCCCCTCGCTAGGAAATCTCAATGCGCTAGGTTAGTACGGCCAACTTCCGCGGGTGGACAGTTGAAGATGCCGACCGCTACCTGGGTGCTGTCAGTTACCTCCGAGTTGAACGGGCACCTGGGACATGGGAAATGATGTTGTCAAGATTCGATCGGGAAGCATCTAACAGATTCCCAGGCTTTATGGGAAAAAAAAAATCCTTGTGACCATCCTGACCTGACGTTGAGAGGTCAAGAAGACATCAGAGGTTGAATCAACTTTCATGAAAGAGACTTCATCACAATCCCAGCAGATAAGAGGCGTTTCCACAGATGCACCGAGATGCACCCCACACCGCTGCCAGATCGTGACAGGCTTCGCGATTGGTCAGAGGACGGCCATCCCAATCGCCAGCTGTTAGTCCCCAGCTTCCCGCGTTTCCCCAACTTCCCCTGGGACTTCCCCCCACGCCCGTCTCCTGTCAGTCTCGTGTGACGAGCTTATTTGGATTTCTAACCAGATTCTTTCTAGATTTTATGGGTCATGTGCCTATTGTTTACACTATGTGTACTCGCGAGAAATTTCTTTCCAGTCCAGATTACAGGTGCCCAGGCAAATCAGCTTTACCTGTCCGTGGTAGCCATACAGCTAAAGACGGAGGTTTGGCCCGGGGATGCTCTATCCAAGACTCCAAAGGGATGCCACCAGTACGTACACTACATGGTAATGCCGCTATACCCAGTCGGTGAAGGCTATAGTGTACAACGTGGAGGGAGAAGATGCCCCTTTTTTAACCGCCCGCGGTTCCGAACAACTACCATACAGTGCGCCCTAAGGGTTTCCCGGGTTTACCGCCGTCGAAAACACATCATCACACTGTCTGCTCATGCAAGGGATGCCGAATGCTTGACACTGGCGTGGCAAAGAGAGGCAAAAATATGTGATTATTTCTCTATCAAGGTCGGTCACTCTCACTCCAAGTACGATACTGACCCAGTGGTCTATGCAATCTTGCCGGGCACATAAGGATGGCCAGAACTTAGACCGCCATCCACCGCCCATGCCTGTGCGTTGACATAGCTACTCTCATCACTTCCCAGGAACAAGGCCACACGCGCAATCTCGTCAGCATGTCCACCTCTCCTGAGAGGGTTGAGCTGTCCAACCTTGCGCTCGGTACCCCGAGCTCGTGCGCTCTCGAACACGGGCGCCGTCATACCCGTCTCGATCAGGCCGGGGCAGAGAGCGTTGACCCGGATGTTAGTCCCGACCAGTTGGTAGGCAATGGTTTGTGCCATGCTGACGACGGCTGCCTTTGAAGCCGAGTATGGCGTCCCTCCGGCGTTGGACCGCAGACCGGCTACCGACGCTGTCATGATAA
>HF970646.1:35554-46731 GCA_000604205.2 Neurospora africana FGSC 1740
CCAGCAAAGTGCGAAAACGGAAAAGCCGACTGACGATGCCATCATCGCAACTTAAACCTCCAACTCCCATTGCCAAGTCATGAACTTTAAAAAGGCAGTTATCGAAAAAAAAGAGACGAATTGGGTGGCACTTGCACGAGACAAGACACAGCTGCAAGCGATGAACGACAATGGCCGGCACAGACGAACAATGAGAAAAGTGCGGAGGAAAAGTGATCGAAAACGGGCAAGTGGGTTGCTGAAAACAGGAAATGAGCAGCAGCTTCTTCTTACGGAAAAAAGGCCACTTCTGATTGGCTGGTGTGCAAGATCCACCACGGCCTGGACGGAGTGGGGCCCCCCTTGTCTCCGCGTCGGATGGTGGGCAACCTGCGGCTGGCAGGGAAGGAGGGCAGGCCAGTGGCAGGCACGCTCCGGGCAATTTCCAGGCAGGCAGACCTAAGGTACTACCTTTGCAGACACCAGCCTGTCCAGATTCCTGATCGGACAGACCTGCCCGGAAGGAATGCCTTGCTGACCAGAATCTACCCGCCCGCACCGCTATGAAGCCACCGAGACAACCGACGCCATCAGACGGGCTCCGGCAGCAGCAGCTAACAGATGTCCTTCCCTTTCAGTCAAATACCAGGCTTCACCAATTCAGCCAGTGTGCCATCATCACAAGCCCAGGTGGTAAATAATTACATACGACCAAAAATCACAACGACCGGAGTGTGTTTGGACGGAGACTCCGCAAAGCGTATGGATAGCCGAGTTGATAGTGTAATGACTATTGCGTCAAAAAGTTGCTTTCACGCTTCCCTCAAATTCCGCTTGATTGCTAGGGACTGGAGACCGGGCCCGCTAACAAAACAAACCCGATCATTCGACCGGACGTTGATGGCCCGCGTGGATGCAGCAACCACACAAGTTGCATCAGATAGACGGGAGTTTTTGCCGATGATGAATTTGACCCACTGAAATCGATGCGAGTCGATGCCCATCCTTTGGCTTTTGAAGCTGAAAGTTGGCGGTCAAGTATCTCCAGCAAATCAACAAGACGCAGTGTTCTACACTTCTCCTGATGGCTACATATTGCTGACTGTCACCTACAAGTCACACCTGCCAGAGCCTCGTGAGCAAAACGAAACCCACACCAAAGACACTAACTGGAGTCAATTCAGCTCGCAGTTCTTCTGGTACAGTCAATGTCAGCCCGGCGTGTCCGGTTGCTGATCTTTGAACGAGGCACAGAATCAAAGAAAAGCCCCGTTGTATCTTGCGGCTGCGGCGTACGGAGGGTTGTCGCAGTGACTCTGCGCCAATCAGCGCAACCACTTGAAGCCAGTCTCAACTCCAGACGGGTTGGTTTCTTGACCCAAGGACAGAGCAATCCGTGCCGAGGTCCAAAGACGTGTTCAGATGCCAACCGGTCAGAGGCAAGGCTGGTGATATGCCATCTACTCGAAGCTCGAGTCAAGAGTCTTGTGAGAGCCGGTGTCGTCTCGGCGGTGCAGTTTCCGTGTAACTCTGTGACCCTTGGTTGGAAGGTGTACAATCCGGAGTACGGATCGTAGCAGCATCTCGCCCAGCTGCTACACAGCAATGTCGGCGGTAGTTGTTTGTGTTCGCATGGATGACGCTGTCGAGACCGTCGCCACCTGAAAAAAAAGAGAAAGTAAGAGGTCAACCTCGGCTCTCAAGTCTGCATTTCAGCGTCTGCGTTTGGCGGCGTTTCGAACAGGGCGAAGAGTTTGCGAAGGTCAAGAACTCGTAAAAAGAAACAAAAAGAGGAGAGGCCAGAAATTGAAAGAAAGAAAAAAGGTGAAGCAAGCCTCTGTTTGAGTTTTTTTGATATGTGGACGTTCTGTCGTTCGATTTCTGATGGTCCACCACTCCCGTCCCCAGATTGGTGATATTCACCCATCCAGATTTGTCGCCCTCAACCCTCAGCACAGGGCGCGTAGAGGCACGTGTCCTTGCAAATCCCCTGATTTCGTGGGCTTTTGGACGAGTCCCTAACCGCCGCGAGTCTTGGCAACGACCCTTCAACCGCCCAGGCCCCTGCGAAAGCCCGTCACCCAGCGACATCTGAAACGACTCATGTCAGGAACAGGCAACTCTCCTACAACATCTCGGTTTGAAGCAACCGATGCGACTCGCGCAATGGTAGTGCTGCCCTCACTTTTCATCTCCCGACAGTAACATCGTTCCGTCGTTTCGGTTTCCTGAAGCCATCGCCAAGTGGGATGCCCCCCGTCGTCTGGCCTGTCTTCGCCCGTGTCTGGACTCTGGAACGTCTCTACTCCTTTTCTTCTTGATATCGTATCGGCTTATTGCCCTGTGGTGGCTGTGCCCAGAATCGCTTTTTCATCTAGGCGGGTAGGTATTCGTGTTGACCTCTCCTTTCAATGTCATGATCTGGTAAACACCAAAAGATCATACTATTTTCATCTTTCGCTTCTTTTTGCCTCTTGGCACTCTCTTTTTATCCGCGACTGAAATTGCAGGTCGATTTCACACGGTATCTTTTCGCTCCTTTATACTCCGTACAGTCAGTCTCTCACTACTACGAAGACAAACCCGAACGAAGACGCCGGTCGTCAATTTTTATATTGAACACTAGAAGAAAACACTCCATCGAGCCCGTGAAACGAACATTACCTCGGACTGAGTCAAAGGGAGCAGCCGAGTCTTTTGGTCGAGGCTGCTCATCAACGGAAAACACACAAGACAACAACACCTACAAAGAATACAATGAGTAAAGTGCTTCTGGCCTATGTGGTGGCCGATGGCCTCTTCCTTTTGATGGGCATCTTCATGATCGCCTTCTCCGTCATTGTTCAGAACATCCAGTTTGAGATCCCGACAGAAGGACATCAAGCAGCAAGGAATCTTTTGTACCAAAGGTTCCCTCTCACAGGTGCGTAACTTCATGTCGATACGTTGCTTGGCCTATGGTTCACATCGCTGACGGATCAAACCCTGAGATAGCCGGTATCGTGAATGCCGTCTTCATCTTCGTCACTTTCCTTTTCACTATCCCCGGTGTCATCACCCCCGCGCGAGGATGGCTCAAGATGGGCGGCTGGATGGCCACCGTGTGCGGCCTCTTCAGCCTCATCATCGGTCTCGATCTCTGGATCTTGACCCTCAAGACTAAGGGGGACTTTGCGCCGCTGTATTTCCGCCAGACTCCTGAGGTCCAGGAGCTTATGCAGTCAGCCGTATGTCATCCATTCCATCCCCTCACCTGTAGCTTTACTTATGCTAACAAGAACCTCAGTTCAAATGCTGCGGCTACTTCAATAGCACCTCCCCCGCCTTCATCACCGACGACATCTGCTCCAGCCCAGCTGCCGCCGCGCTCATGCGCCCCTGTTCGACTCCCATCACCTCCTTCGCTAACGTCCTGGTCGACAATATATTTACTGCGGTCTTCGGCATGGTCGGTATCGACGTCATCCTCATCATGGCTACCGCTTGTCTGCTGAAGGAGCGCAGGGAAAGGGAGCGCTTCCGTCACATCGACGAGAAGAGTGGTGTTGTTGGATTCTGAAGAGGTTTATGCAAGCGAGGGAACGACAACATTTAGAAAACAGCATACACAAATCTGCCTTGTGCGCGCGATGATGCTGGCTTGTTGTCCTTCATGACTGACGGAAGGAAGAGAAGGGAAAAGGAAGAAACCTAGGCCGAGGAACTGGGAAAGAAAGAGTCCCGGATGGACCACACCGGAGGGAACGAACCAAACAGACCGCAGACCGCAGGGCGAGAAGCCGTGAGTGGAAAGGCGGCGGGCGGTTCCAATATAACATCATTATCACACCAAAGCCCGTGACGCGTCGACGCACACGACTTACTTGCTCGAGCTGCATGTTGGAGGCCATCTACTCAGTGGGAGGTCTGGTTAGATTGGGATGTAGTACCACGGCTGGTTTGCGAAAACGAGAGACATCTACCTACCCACCTCGTCTAATAAACACCACTTCAGACTCGCTTCTCAAATGCACCAATAGACAAATGATACCCATCAAGACCACTCACTCACTCACTCCCTCACTTACCGACAAGATTACGGCCAAGAATCAACTTTTGCATCACTCCACCACTACTTGTTTGTCATTGTCACGTTGTAGAATAGTTCCAAGGTTTTGTGTTTATATTCGAGCAGGTCTCGTCGCAAATTATCAGCGTGTTTTTCTTTGGTATTCCAGCCAGTGTTGTTAGCCCGGCAGGCTAGGTACTTTAACATGGAATGGGCTCCTATGCTCTTGCCTTGCTTAATTACTCAAAGGTTCTTTGCCTGCTCCTCCCTGAACCGGAATCGACAATTTGGTTCTTGGTAGTTGATACCTACCAGACGTCCAGTTGGCTTCCCGTGTCTGGTCTCACAGTACTTACCTTGGTACTTACTTCTACGTTTCCCGTCGTCCGTTCTTTCCCTTTTGAGTGTAAAATTGATGCTCTCCACCAAGACAGTCAACAACGGAGGTGTCCGTTGGAACCCTCAACTCCTCATTTTCTCTTCCCTCTAACCACTCGACGTTCGCTTATGTCCGCCCGAATTTAACAACACGGCGTCGAAGATTCAACATCAACATTTGCTGTCATACCTTTATTGCTCTGATTCCAAAAGAGCTTTGAAAAGAGCTTGGTCAGTGACATGCTCTTCATCAGATCATCTGGGAATAATCGACAGCTAACTAACGCATCATCATCACGAATCAGGCAAAGCAAACCACTACGCCCATCACAGCCCCCTATCAACCGCCTTTCCAAGATGACCTCACACGGTGATGTCCCGAACTCCTTGCGAGAGAATATCTTCATGCTTCACATGGCTATCAACATGCGATTTTGTCAACTCAAATCCGTTTTCGGTGACGAAGAAGACGATGACGTCGAGCCCAACAATTAGTATTTCGAACTGGTCGAGGTCCGGCGGCTCTTTCGCCGCTTTCAGGATTGGACAGGGCATTATCCACCGGTCATATTGGAGCAAAAGTATGACCAGCTCAACTCCCCGGCAGCGAGGAAGAAACGGAGAGAGCTATACCAGTTGTACAACAAGGTTTATGGCATTGTTACATTGTGTAAGTCCTTGATTTGGAGCTCGGCTTAAAGGGAAAAGGTTCCTGACATATGGAATTGTGCCCGCTGTGACATCTAGTGCTTTATTATTGTATTGAACAGAATCCAGAGGGACCGCCAACATTGATCAATGTGATGATGCGTTTACTGAGCGAGACTCGACAGAAGATTCGTAGTCTAAACTCCCGGGTAAGTTTCAACTCTCCCAACTTTCCCAATCACCCACCGAGATCCAGAACAGTCTACGAAGGCTTGAAGCAAAACAGCTCTAATGCTTTTTGACTCCCATTCTCCAGAAGAGAAACACCTACCAATTCAAATGCGGCTGTGCAGAGGGACTCCTCAAGATCGCGAGCATGATATATCAATGCGAAAGGTGGAAGTTAGGATTGCAGGTCACACCAGAGTATCGGTACCCGAGTGAAGATCAGGAGAACAAGGATGTAGACAGGCCTGTGTACCGGATGTTTCCTCCCGGCACGATTCAAAAATTTCAGAATGAGGAGCATCGTCAGGCGGCACCATTGCATGACGAACATCAGCAATTTCCCTACAGCAAAGACAACGCGTATTCGGAAAACGGAAACGTCCTTGGGAATCCGACCGGGTACGACGGTGAAAGAGCGCGCCTGAATGGGCTTACCAATGGTCTTGCCAACGGGCATACCAATGGCCATTCCTATGGTAACCTTTTTGAGGTTGATGATTCCGTTTACAATGATCTGGCTAGGCACCTCGCTTGGGACATGATGATGAACGGGCTTACCGATGCTTTTACCAATGGACATACGAATGGGCTTACGAACGGTAACTTCAACGGGTATACCAACGGCAATATCGACGGCAACACCGACATAGGCAGTGGCGTCAACGAAAGCCTTAACACCAGAGCGACGGCTGACAACTTTCAATTCAGCCCCTTTCTTCAACTTCCGCAGCATCAAGGCCCCCTTCAACCCCCGCCTTTCCAACCTCAACAGCAGCCCCCTCATGGGGCTCCCCAACAGTAGTGGCAATGGAATGGCCCTCAGCGGTAATATCAAGGGTGCTATCAGCGGAACCTTCAACATCGATCGACTTGAGGATAAACAGGCCCGGCCATCGCCAGCAATTTGCGTCGCCACGTATGAGATCATCGACGGCCACATAGCCCACAGTAACATACATCGTCGACAGCGACATGGAGATATAAAACAACGCCATCGACAACACTATGAGTGCCATGAGTACAGCAGGATTGTCGTCAGCCATAGCATCCAATCAAGAACCGGAGTATTCGCAACGGTAGGGTCGACAGTTTCGGCACAAGTGTTTCACAAATGTTTCTTAACCTTCCCGGGAGAGGGAGCGGCGGTGTAAACGGTAAACATCTATGGGCGTTGCCGTCGCTGGGAGTACCGAGTGTAAATAAGCCCAGATCGGCTGGGCTTTGGGTTCAGAATTGTGTACATAGAGGTAGATACTTGGGGCTTGTCAGTTTGGTTCTTCTTTCTTTCTCACGACAATTTTAGAATAAGACAGCGATGGCTAGCGAGTAGACTATTGTGCAGTGTTTCAATTCATCACTTCTCTTTTCATAACAGCCCTTGTTCGCACGCCAACCATTGTCTGTCTTACTGTGAGAATATCATGGCTGGCTCTATAGCTACTGTAGTATGCTAACGATCGAATCATCCGTTGAGGCCGAGAATATTGAACTGACTGTGAACTGTAGAAGTGTCCCGTCGACATCATTTTCAATCAAATTTCGGGTCAGTTTCCGCCTTCGACCGAAATGAACATGGCGAGTGTCTGTCTGCTTGAATAGCACAAGAGGAACAGTGGGGGAACAACAACAACATTCGTAGCACAACATATGTCTATTGCTGGTATATTTATTGGATATTCATCCCCTGAGCCCCCCAATGCTACCTGTAGAAGAAAATGATAAAAAAGCCAAAACCCAAGCGCCAACCCAAGCAAGCACACGGTCTACTATACCGGTGAATCATCAACCTTGCGCCTCCCATTATTCCTTATCCCTCCTGATGTTGTTGAGGATGGCTCATACCTTTGGGCGCCATCTAGTGATGATAACGCCTCTGTCGCCCGACTTCCACTCCCACTCTGTGGAGACACTCTCTCACTATTTGATCCCGAGCCCGACGACTCCTGTGCCTGACTCTGCCCAGGCTGCCCTTGCCCGTGGTAATCCTCCAACAACCCCTCCGCTTCCTCCTCATATATCATATTCCTCGCAGCAACTATCGCCTCCTCTCTGAGTCTTGGCACACCAAGTGTAGTCTTGGGCTTATTCTTCCACCACCTTGCTCTCAGGAACCCACCGACAAGATCCTGCAGACCACCTGATGGTTTCCATAGTGCTGTTGTTGCCAACGGCTTGCGGGGGATGAAACCGGGAAACCCGGTGGACTTCCTGCGTCTCCGAAAATTCCGTCGGGGCGAGGCCAGATCGGTGGCTGCTCTGGGCCCAAATTGGTAGCTATCGCTTACTTCTCTTCGGCGAGGGGGGAGGAGGGATGTGCCCTCGTTTGGATTTGAAACGGGTAAAGTGGTGGATCGTCGCCTGCTGCTGGAGAGAAAGGCTGGGGAGGAGACGGAGGAATGATCGGGTGGCGTGTCGCGGTCTTCGAGCTCGTCCCAGATTTCGGCGCGTTCGGTCCATCGGTTGGAGGGTAGGGTGCGGATCGATTGGCCGGCTAGGGAACGCTGGCGCTTTGGTGGTGCTATCACCAGGACGGGCCCGCCGTCTTGAGAGGTGCCGTCGCCGAGCCGGGATTGGCTGGTGGTGAAGGTGTTGTAGCTGTATAAGCGTGGGGCGGGGACGCCGCCGCGTTCTTCTTCGTCTTCGATGTCGGAGCGGAGGAGGAGGGCTTCTTCGTCGTCTTCTTCTTCTGTGTCTTCGACCAGGCCCATTCCTGGGGCGAGTGTCGACTGTCCGACGCCGGGGGTGTGTTGTTCGTCGTGGAGACGCCATGATAGTGCCAGGACGCCGGTTAGAAGAATGACGGTGCCGAGGGTGATTAGGCACGCCTGGAGCGGGCTGATCAGCTCGGTCTGATCAAAGTAGATTAGGCCATCTAGAATGGCGATGATGTTATAAATGCAAAATATTAGTGGGTATAGAACCGAGGTCGAAACTAATTTCAGGCCGCGGTGTAGGTAGTAGAGTTGACTGAGAGCGAGCGTGACCAGGGCCAGAAGAATGACCCAAGACTGCCAGTGGACGAACTGGTTATCGCCGTCCACGATCGTCTTGACGAGCAGTTCGACGGCTGACTTGGCCACCAACAGGGAGTGGGCAGACAAGATGCCACTTATGCATCCGTACGCAAAACCCCGAGCAAGGCGGAACCGGGAATGCTGCATCAGCTTCGTGAAGTTGCTAATCACATCTGTCGCGATCGCAATGGCCAGCACAAGAATGCCCTGAAACACCATCCATGCCACGAACGGACCCCGTCCCAACAACTCCAGCAGCTCGCTCAGTTTATGCGCCGGCGAGGGAATAGCCCCGAAGATGGCGATCAAGACTGCGCCGCTGCAGACCAGCAAGGTTCCCCATAGTGACCACCTCGTGAACGGTTCTCCAAGAATAAGAGTGGCGCATATCGAGTTGAAGACCAAGCCGGACGCTTGGAGTGTCGAGAGAACCGGTAAAGGGAGGACCGATATCTGAACCGAGCTCCCGATGACGTTGGAGATGATGAACATGCCCATTCCTATCTGCCACCTCCTTCTTCGGTATGGCGGTCGTCGAACATCGTAGGGCCCCTTTTCATCTTCGAGTATGTGGGACTTTCGTTGCAGCGTGAGGCCGAGACTTTGAACGCTCGTGGATATCAAGCCGACTATTATTCCGAGCTGTAGTTGCGCATGGAAGATTAGAAGTTGTCGGTGGAAAGAAGTCTGTCGAGTGTTTAGCTTACAGCAATGCCCCCTCCAGGAGAGATGCCGCCAATGAGCCCCATCGCGCCTGTGGTTTGAGGCTATCTTTCACCCAGACAGCCAGAGGGCGAGGTGGCGGCTGTTATACTATGTTTGCATGGGGGAATATCGTGACGGAGATGCCGCTCGGTCGCTGAGGTTGGTTGTCCGGGCAAATTGTTGGGATCGAGGGGAGGATCTGTACCACAACAAAGAGGGTTGTTGGCTATGGTATCGACGTAATTCGAGTGCACGAAGACCGAGTCAGGTGCACAATCGGTGAAGAGGCGGGAGTTCGTTTCAATTCGGTAGTGTACTTAGTCTAGGTGTGTCGCAAACGGATCGAGTCGGTCGTAGGTATAAAGTAGCGAGCGAGGTTGATAGAGGACGATAAGGTTGGCTGTTGGCCGCCGTGAGGACCTCGCTGGACAATGCCTGGACTGTTATAGGGTGTTTTCTCCCTGTTGTTTCAGGGCAGTAATATGCGGCGTAAATAGCTATCGACCTCTTGCAACTGAGTGCAAATCTCGGATGGTTCACTGGACTGGTATCACGAAAGGAGTGGTTGAAGAAGTAGTGGAAGGGGGAAATTGTATTCGAGAGACGAAACATTAAACACTTGAAAAAGGACAGGGCAACCGTGTAGGTAGGTAGGTATGGATCAGGCCTTGACGCATGAAAGAATGAACTACCGGGCGTCGACCTGGAACTTCTTTTTCCTGCAAAAGAAATGGGTCATGGAAGGAAACGGACTGGAGGTGGTCTAGCGCGACGCTCTCAACGCGCAATGCAGTGTGTTTGCAGGCGCTGGAACGCTACCTTATTAGAGGTACATACCTACCTAGGTAGGTAAGGGGAAGACTCGATTGATTGAGGTGAGAGTGACCGACTGCGGTGCCCTGAGTAGCTGGTGGGTCCAATCAGCTGACATGGGCTGGTCGCTTTGCCAGCCCGACATCACTTGCAGCTAGCCGACAGTGATCATATCTGGGATGGTGACGGACCCCCGATTCATCTTCAGCGGCAGGCATTTGATAGAGGTTAGCAGGTACCGATAGGAGGCTTGATGTCTGGTTGTTTCCAAGGTGGGGTTTACTGTGGCTAGTGCCTGCCGCAGTTAATGCCTGGAGTGCTGCTCTCCAGGTCCGTTTCGAAGCTCTGCACTGCTGCAGCGACGAACTGCAGCGAGCGACGTCGTTACAGCGCACGGCGAGTTGGCTGATGTCCACCACCACCAGGTTGCCCAGGGCCGGGGTTGCTGTTGCCAGCCTTCCTGGCTGGAGTCCAATGCCAAGCCAACATCATCCCGCCCCCCAAGCTGCGTCAACGGGCAACATCTATTAGTCGACGTCGTTCATCGTCTAAACAATACCAGCAACTGCGATACCCTTTCCGCCCTGTTTTCGACTTTTGATAGATCGCGATCACCTTAGCGGCCCTACACTTCGCTTCTTCGCCTTATACCCGATTACCGATCCAAGTTAGCTCTGCCCGCGAGCTTCCCCTCCCGAAGACGACGACATCACATCCTCGATAACCGTCCTCGGCGACCCGGCCCTATACCGGACCACAACAACAAACACCTATTCCCTAGAGTGCCTTTATAAACACCAGCCAAAATGTCACAAGTTCACGCCTTGTCCGACGATCAGGTAGGGCCAATTCGATGGTCCAGATACCATGCGATGCCAGCTAACAAAGCCATTGCCTCCAGGTCGGACAAGAGCTCCGCAAGATGACGGCGTTCATCAAGCAAGAAGCCGAGGAAAAGGCGCGCGAGATCGAGATCAAAGCCAACGAGGAATTCGCCATCGAAAAGTCCAAGCTGGTCCGCCAGGAGACGGACGCCATCGACTCGGCCTACGCCAAGAAGTTCAAGCAGGCCCAGATGTCGCAGCAGATCACGCGGTCGACGATGGCCAACAAGACGCGGCTCAAGGTCCTGGGCGCGCGCCAGGAGTTGCTTGACAATATCTTTGAGGCCGCCAGCGCCCAGCTGGACGATGCTACCAAGGATCAGGGCCGCTACAAGGACATCCTCAAGGGCTTGCTCCTTGAGGGCTTCTACGCCATGAACGAACCCGAGCTGGTGATCCGCGCGCGCAAGGCGGATTATGACGTGGTTAGGCAGGCGGTGGAGGCGGCGAGCGCGGAGTATAGGGAGAAGACGGATAAGG
>HF970646.1:89493-103324 GCA_000604205.2 Neurospora africana FGSC 1740
GCATTGCTCATTGGAACGAAGAGGTTGAAGTCCTACACGCCTTATACGTGCTGGTGGAGTGACCTTCAGGTGCTCCTTCGACCACTGATTACGCAGCCGACAATGATTGTTTTCATGCCGAGTGGTTGAGTTGCGGATTTAGAGGCAAATGGTCGGAAGAGATTGAGTGCGATGGTTGGCTGAAGAGTGGGTATTTGTGGAGGGAAGGCCTAACAAAACTGACAGGTATCGGATTTTCGGGCAGAAAAGATATGAAGATGCGTGAGTTGGATTTTCGTTGGTTTTTTCTGCCGATGAGTTAGACGTGAATAAGCCGCGGTACAGCATGTAGAGTGTGTGGGCAACAACATAAGCCCGTTGTCTTTCTCTGACAGGAGCAAGTTCTGAGTATCTCAGTTAATGGGCTACTTGACCTGGGGCGTTGGAACATATGTAGCTTTCTTAGTGTTTGCAATAAAAGGGAACTGTTGAAATAGTTATGATCATGATTCATGATTGTAGCTTTGCTCAGAGCTGTAGTATGTCCAAGCCTTAGGAAAATGTTCTTGCCTGCGGGTATCATGACATGGCACATGGTGGGAAGGACATGAAAGAATAACCATCAATATCTCTCCTTCACACCCTCGCGCAAAGTTTCTCTCCAATTCTTGCAACCACTTCCAGCAATCTGTCAGGGTTCTTGTCCTGCTTGTCGCGAGCATCTCCAAATATGGTCCACACCTGGACAAACTTGTATCCACTCCCCGAAGTTGTGCCGATCGTGTGCTTAAGTGTCTCCTTCATCTTGGTGTGCTTCTTCAGAGCCTCAAACTGCTCTCTGATCTTCTGTTGTTCTTCATCAGCGTCCATCAGATAAAGTCGCACCTGAACGCAGTACAGTATGAGAGCGGCCAAGCCAGCAGCATAGGCCGTGGCGACAGAAGAACCGGATACCCGTTTCCCTTCCAAGTCCACCTTGTTGCCAGGAAAGGTGAAGTCAATGAGGTTCGGGTCCCCAACCCACTCGTCCACAGCACCAGAGTCTTTGGCTGCACCGATCTTGAAGATCATGTGTGTGGCCTTAGCTGGGTAGGTGTACTGGACATTCGCCCCTTTATCGCTGGCGGAGCAGAACATGAGGATACCTTTCTCGGCAGCCGCCTTTACCGCTCTATCTAGCGCGTTACCGTTCGGGTCACCATCCTTGACATCGATGGTCCAGGACATCGAGATGATGTGGACGTCTTTCTCAATGGCTGCGTAGATCGCCTGTCGTACCCACAAATTAGAACTTTGTTCAGGGATTCTGAGTGGTAATAAAGCAAAGGGGAAGGGCAAAGGGCTAGAGAACTGGCTATAGTTCAGATAGGTATAATAGCAGACTCAAATCCAACAACGCAATAAAGAACGCAGGCATACCTGAGCGGCACTTTTAGCAGTCATTTGTCGGGGATGCCCATCGACTGAAGGGTGGTCTTCCAGCCTTAGAACAAATAGTCGAGCCCATGGACAAATTTCATGGATGCTTTGTGCCATGAGAGTCCCGTGTCCGGTACCTGACGCATAGTATGGATGGTTGAAGTGGTTGGCCTCGTCCCTTGAGCAAAAAGTCCGCCCACCAATCGGTTTAGCGGTGCCTGGGCTCAGTTGCGCAACATCCACGCCGTCATCAATAAGAGCGATCTTGATTTGCGTCTCAATATTCTCCCAGACTTTTTTCTTGTTTCCGTGATTACTCTCCGCAGTGTAGAGCAACTTCCGGAAGTTTTTCATACACTCAATCCAGTCATTTTTGTCCATTCGTTGGGTCGGTCCGACACTGGGGCGCATCGCGCTGTAATTTGCCAGCTTCTTTTGTGGAATCTTGGGTTCCTGTACGGTGAGAATCACATTGGGTAAAACCTCCTGCATACGTCTCTTGAATTCTTCCACGTATTGCTTGGTACGGTCGGTTGTCTCGATACCCTTTCCATGTTGGCTGTTAGCATCCACGGTGGAACGTTGGGAAATGGTGAACTTGAATGTATTATGCGTTAGGATGGCCAGTTTTCAAGACGTACCTCTTTGACCTGTACATGCACCCTTTCCAATTTTCCAAGCTTTCTGAGACCGCCTTGGTCACTCCAGCTCCTGAGAACAGCATTGTTGCCGGTCGAATAAAGATAGACCTTTCGAACTTTAGGTGCTGCATTGTAGATGACCTCGGAACAGAGATCAAACCTCTTCCAATCCCAGGTCTCCACCCTCAGGTTTTTAAGAGAGTTCTCGATCGTCTCGTCGCTGTGCGGTGGGGATATTGTGTCATCCACAACTACCTTGAGCACCCGTCGAACACCTTTGGTGGATCGCAGCTCGTCGAAGACCAAAGACAGATCTGTGCGCCCGCTTTGCTCATCTTGGTCTGTTCTCTCGCCTGTGGGGGAATGAGACTCAGAGATGCGCATCTTGGGGATGGCAACATACTGAAGGAACTCTTGGAACTTGAGGGTGTCTGTGAGCTTTCCAAAGTCATCCTCGGTCATATCGGTTCTTCCGAAGAGATCGAAATTCAATAGCCGATCTTCAAAGTCTGAAGCACTAGTTAGCAAAGCAGTCCCATAATCTGCCGTATGTGTAATCGACAATGGACCGTGTCCGTTTCATTACGTGATCGCAGCAGTCCTGAAAAAAAGGAATACATCAACGTACCTGGAGTCAACTGGCGACTGTATAAGATAGTCAAGCAGTGCTGTTCGCTGCGATTACGTAGGTAGTGTAGCTTGAGGAACTTCTCGACACTCTTGGAAATGTCCTCGTCAGCACGGGAAGTCTCCTGATCTTTGGTAGACTTCTCGTAGCTTCCAGGCTTTTGATCAGCTGCACTGATTGTCGCTGAAGTCGATCCATTCTCTTGTTGCCCATTGGGGGAGGGATGACTGCCCAACGCTGCTAGGCCTATACTATTGCTAGACCGTGGGGAAAGATCCATGCATGACATTGATTGCATGTCTGCTTTGGAGGGACGGTTAGGTCGCGGTACTGTGTCGGGGGTAAGAGACAATGATCCCGAAGTGAATCTCGGATGGGACGAAGCTACACCAAAATCCGTCTTCCCTTGAACGGATTGCTGGTTATCGGGAACCCAATCTTCCCCCTTCTCCTTGTTGTAGTCTTTGTCCCCTGACGTGGGTTTGTGTCTCCGAGTCTTGATGTGGTAAAGGTATGGCGACAATCCGTCCTTATTGAGGTCCGCTACAGCCTCATCACTGTTCTTGGCTATAGCCTCTTCACTTTTCTTGGCAAGCTCCTTGATGATATTGAGCCACTTCTGACCCCGACAGCTGTCGTACTGTACTGCATAGTGCAGTGGCATGTTGCCCAATGAGTCCTTGGCAGCAAGGGTTGCGGAATTGGCTTGCTTGATCAATTCAGGAAGATACTGCCTGCGCCGTTTCAGAACGGCGGCATGAATGCAATTCTGTTTTTTCCCGTCGGTAATGGCAAGTATGGGATCGATGTCGGGATGCGCGTGGATCATCCACTCAGCCATGCGCTCGTCTCTGCGGTCCTTCTTCTTTTTGGCCGAGATAGCACGCATGAGTGGCGTACATCCTTCTCCGTCTCCGTCTCCGTCTCGTGTTTCCAAGAGCCTGTTACCATGCCTGACAAGGTAGGTAACGAAGTGGCCGAGTAGTTCAGGCTCCGGCTTGCGCAAGTCTGTCTCGGTCACGAGTAGATGCAAGACGTTTGGGCCCTTTTCAGGGGGGTGAAGGAGGACTCCCCCATATTCTCGGGTGAAATTAGCCAACGAGTGGGAGTCCTCGGGCGTGAAAGAGACCTTGCCATGGATGATGTCGGATAGTGCGTTTCTGAGAGAGTCTTTGAGCAGCTCCTCGTTGTCCTCCTCGTCAAAATCAGTGTCTTCTTCTTCCTCCCTGTCGGAGCCATTTGGGTCGGCCGGCAGCTTTCGACTATTTCTCCGACGTAGGGGAGCTGGTTCAGAGTCTGGTTCCATCATGTCTTTGCCCGACTTATTCTGAGGGATAGAGACAAGGCAATGGAGCAGAGAGAAGATGTAGGTAGTCTCGCGATGCTGGAACAAGTGGCACAGAGGCGAAGACGAAGATGAAGACAAGATCATCTATAACATGGTGTCGATATCAGTTGGTCATCAGAGCAAAGCTCTGAATCTGAGCCTCTGCCAGAGAGCCGCGGGCATCTGACATGCTTCGTTGCACAAGATCTCAATGGAGCAAGTTATGGAGCTTGAATCAAGCTGAAGACTGATAGGTAGAGGTAGGTATGGCATCTAGGACCTGCTCGGCCGCAATTGCACCCAACGAAGCGCGATAAGCAATAAATCTTCCTGCAGAAATCGGTCTTCACGCAGCGAAGACACGGTGCATGATTATTGTGTAACGACGATCCAATCAGGACAACTGTCCAGCCCGTTCGCTCCGACCTCATCTGCTTCCTTCTTGTGTCACGTCGTCTTTGACCTCCTCCTCCTCCTTCCTCGTCCACTCAGTCCGTCAGGCTTCTTCCTACCCCGCCCTGCAACAGACCGGTCGATGCCTGTGTTGCATTCCCGCCCCGCTCCAGGCACACACCCCTTCTTCCACTTTGCGGATCGAGTAGGTAGGTGCATCTATCATGAAAATGTGGCAGCCCGGGCGGCTTCCGACTTGACGTGCTTTCCTCCCGCTCCCGTCAACACTGCCCAATCGCCGAGCCAGAAAGCGCCTAGAACCGAATCTCGACAAGTGTGTCCAGGTCGACAGACGAGAGGCTGGATAGGTCGTACTCGTCGACTCTTCGCAACCTGCTGAATGGGGGCAGTTGCGGGTCAAAGTAGACCGGGTCGTCGGTTTCGGTTGTCGAGCCCACCAACCGGCCAAGTTCCGTCTTCCAGTCTGCCTTTGCGTCGATGGACACATTGCACTCGAACCGACTAGTATTGTCTCTGCGCCTGACCAGCATGGCACACCGGAGAAGGCTCGGCACCCCCGACTTGAGAGCCCTGTTCTCCTCCATGATCCAACTCGCGCCCACCTGCTGGCCAAACTCGTCACATGTGGTGATACCCATCACCCGAGCAGAGTCGCTGCTGGTCTTGGTGACTGTCTTTTCCCGCTCGATGGATGCGTTGACGTTGGCAAGCAGCTCTGGCGCCCCGGCCGTCAGCCGGCCCAATGTGCGGACCGTTTCTTCCTGGTTGGACCGGAGTAGGGGGACTGTGCCGGCTGGCGCTATCGACCATATTTCCGGCATCTGACCGCTGCCCGCGCTGCTGGCGAAGTTGAACTCAATCTTGACCCAGGTAACACGCCGCGACATCTTGACAGTCTCGAAGCTGACATCGTATACCAGCAGGGTGGCGTATTTGCCAACACCAGGCTCTAGCCGTCCATGGATGACCTCGCGCGATCGGCATCGTACCTCCATAATACCACGACGCTCCACCACGCCTTCTCGCTGGAATGGTGCTGCTGGATTGTTTCGCGTGTGGTAACCGCTGCCTGGCTCACCAGCCTTTCCCAAGTCGATGGTCACGTCGTACATATTGGCATCGTCACCATATTCGTCTTGAATGCCCTCACCCCCCTCGCCAATCGCCACCTCTCTTTCGCCTTGGTCGTTGTCACTGCCGGTATTGTCGCTGCTGTACTCTTGTTTCATCTTGTCGCTCAGTCAGAAGATGGAGCATCAGAACCTAAAGAAATCAGGGCACCAGTGTGTCGTCTTAAATGAATTCAACAACTCAATCAATTGGCTTTCTTCCCTTGGCCACATCAGTTTTGTAGTCGCACTGTGAGTGAGCAAGAAGGGTTGCATTGCTTGTTGCTTTGCTTGAAGGCGGCGGTGTCCATGGGCCGAATGACCATTCTGGTAGGCCAATGGGGAGGTGGAAACTACCTCCATCTATTGCGTTCCTCGCGGCCATAGCGGAGGAGATATCGATGGAACACGAGCTCGGCTTCCACTCGTCAAATCAGAAGGTATCTGGTTGTCAGCACAGGAAGATCAAGGCGATAATACCATCTCATCATCTCATCCATTCGTTTTCACTACCATTGCAATTGCGAGTTTTGCCTCAATCTGCGGACTTCTCTTTTCGTGTTGTAAGGTTCTCGGGTTGCAATTTCCACCTCATCTGTTGCAATCTCTCGACCAACAACTACTATCATGCGGTCTTGCTGAAGACAAATTCCCGGGTTAGACCAAAGCATCAGAATGTCTGACTCGCCGCCGCAAGGTTCTTCCCTTTTCCCTTCGGCCACCGCTTCGTCGCCATCAGGGCCATCCGATGCTTCACCACTTGGCGGCCGAGCAATCAAGGATGAGGCACGTCATGCTCAATATCAAGACACTGCTCTGGAGGCACAGCGTCGACTCGGGGATGAAGTGCTGGCCTCGAAGGGAATGGGTTCGGGCCTTGGTTCTTTGCACGTTGTTTCGGGTCTGACATCTTCCGCCGATGGTGAACCCCAGCCGACCTCCAAATCATTCGAGTGAGTTATCTACGTCAACCGTCCTGCTTTTCGACACTTACAGAAGGGGTACTGATTCCGACTTTGGTCAGTGTGGTCGTTGTGCCTGGTGTATATGACCAGTTGTCCACGGTCAAGGGCAATCAAATCGATCCGAACGTTACTCCGTGGATTCAAGAGTTGATCGACTGGCTCCCATCTGACTCCAGACTTATCTACTACCGGTACCAGTCCCATCGCCTCTTTTCAGGGCAGCGGAGTAGGGAAGTCATTCGGGATTATGCTGTGCACCTTTTGCGTCGCCTTTCCAAGTTGAGGAGCAGCATTAAGTCGCAGGTAAGGACGTAACTGTTCACGTTAGAGTTTAGGCATCCAGTATGCTTACTATTGTGGACAGTCGCGCAAGATTATGTTCGTCGCTTATGATATTGGTGGCGTGCTGGTCAAAGATGTAAGTTGTCACAGTGCTGTTTGATGCTCTTCATCCTCATACTCCCTGGCGCACCAGGCTAATGGTTACCAAGGCTTTAGTTACAGCTACCCATGATCTAACCTCCTGGTTAAATATTCTGGACATGACCCGTATTCTGGTAAGCAGGCTTCGGCTTCTTAAAGATAATTTGACTAACCACGGTATTCGTGAGAGCCAGGTTTTCATGGGATATCCCCATCGGAGCGCTGATGATCTTGATCTGCAAAATCGGCTTGCTCGCTTTCTTTATTCAGCAGATGCGCACCCCGAAATCAGGAACAGTCTGTCATTTCCGGTAGTCGTAACCCTGGTTGAGGCTGTTACTACAGTCAACGCACAGTTTATTGAATCCAAGGTTGGCCTCCGCAGTCGACTGGTCAATGTCTTTGCGAATGCCACCAAACTTGGCATCCACGAGGCAAGTGAATAGATCAGCTAACGCTTCTTCGCTACGCTCCCATTACTGACAACTGTATAGGCCTTTGACATCCATACTGCATCCTCCGGCTTTCCCCTGGAAGCGTGTTTGGAGGAATCGATAGAAGCCAAGTTTCCACAACTTGTCGAGCACCTCAAGACTCAAATTGATCAATGTTCGTTAGATCCATATCCCTTCTTTGTTGTTTGATAGTGAATCCCACCGTGCTGCGATGTCGGCGACGCGCCGTTTAAAATGTCAAGAAAATGATGACTACTCCACAAACCAGCTGGCTAACTGATCATTCCAGATCTGGACCTCACACTTGATTCAAAGCGATTTCTGCAAGAGCGCACCCTGCTATCGGTCGCGTCACCTCTCTACCCACTTTGCAGTACCTCTAGTCCCCATGACGTTTCGGTTGTCTCGCAAATACCGGAGTATGAAGCCTGGCTCAAACCCGATGGGCCGTCAATGCTTCACATTCATGGCGCTGCGAGCTTACACGAAGTCGCCGAGTTAATCTTTCTTGCTAGAAGGGAACGTGCTCAGGAGCAGGATATACCATTCTACAAGAAGGAGTTAGTTCTCTACTTCTCCTTTGACCGGTGGGATTCCCGTCGTCGCTCCATCTCGTCCATGGTTTCCACTATCATCGCCCAAATTGTCGGCTTTGAAATATCGCCCTCGCGACTTCTAGCGAGCCTCATCGACTGGCAATGCTTCGAGCATGGCTGGACCGAAAGCGACCTATTGTATTGGCTCTCTCGATTCAGTGACACGGACAACCACGGAAACATCATTCTCATCTTGAATCATTTCGACCAATGTGCAGAAGAATCACAACTAGCCTTCTTCGAGTGGCTTTCACGTGTTTCAATTACCGTGAATGGTCCATGGAGGGTGGCGATCACGTCCTGCGGGACCTGTACGGCGCTGAACCAACTTCCTGCAGGATCATATACGAGCCTAGATATTGCTAAACATGATAAGCTGTTCACTGGAATTCCAGATTTGCAGGTTGACATCCACGGTCTTATCACTTACCGACCAGACCTTCTCCTTGACGAAGACAGCATTTCACATTTGGTTGAAGCCGTCAAGGAACTAGCGCCTAACCTGAGATCCCTGGTTCTTACACAAGCACGAACTTACACCGAGTGGCCAGGCAGAACTTCTGTTGCGACTGACATTATGGTACCACGGCAAAGTCAAAATAGCTCCAGGAGGGATATTACCATTACTGCCATTCTGGACCAATCGTTCCAACGTGTCGCGAACCAGGAGTTGCTTAGACGGCTTTTAGCTCTTTTGCTCTATGCAAAACGGCCCTTGTCCATCTGGGAGTTGGATGACGCTCTGAGAGTTGGGTGCGAGGCAAATGAAGGATTACCGCTACATTCTGGCTTTCCTTCACATCCTTTTCTCCGCGATGTGAGCACCTTGTTGACTGGTATCATCAAGTTGGACAACATGGGAGTCAGCATAGAAAATGGTCTCAGAGGCGTTTTGATGTCCAGTAACTCAACTGCAGATTGTTCCTCTCATGCATCGCAACATATTTGGGACAATTTATGGCACACCGCTCATGACGACATTGCCAACATCTGTCTCGGATACCTCTCGGACCCCAAGAATAACTCGACCATTGAAACCATAATTCGGACAAGGGGACAACGGGGAATGCATATTGCGCAAGATCACACAAACCTCTGCTCCTATGCGCTACAGGAATGGCCTTATCATTTTGCCCAGTCTTCCGTTGCCCAGCAAGCGCTCTTCATCGAACGATTTCTCAAACCGCACCCGAGACTCGAAAAGCATTTAGCATGCGGGAACTGGGCGTTATCAAACGCGATAACAAGGATTGAGCCGTCACCAACAACATTCTTCCCTATTTTCACTGGGCTCGGCTTAGTGGATGTGTGGGAACCTCGAAATGTCGAAGATGCTACAAGGGGAATCCTAGAAGCAGCATTGAGAGGTCGAGAGAAGGCTGTCAAGGTTCTTCTTGACTATGTCCACGACGAGCCGACGTTACTGGAGGTTCTTGTTGCAGCGGCGAGCTCGGGGAATGAATCACTTTTACTACACCTAACCGAGCACGTCAAATCAAACAGTGAAGATCCAACCAAGATCCCATGGCCACCTGTCCTTTTACACAGGGCATCACAGCTCAACCTTACCACTTTTGCGCAGGAGCTCCTCAGCCTTGGCTGTTCGCCTGGTATCGAGTTTCCGGAATCCGAAAGACTAGCCTTGACGCCTCTAGCCTACGCCATATGCAACCGTCACAGCGATACCCTCCGGGTCATGGTGGACTATCCATCTCTTACCGCGGCTATTGTATGGGATGAGAGCTCGATACTCCATTACGCTTCGACGTGGGAGTGTGAGGAGGCTATTGCACTCCTTATCAATGAGGCAAAACTTGACACGGAAGCCAAGAACTGTAAGGGTTATACTCCCCTCTATTATGCTGCTCAATTTGGATGCAAAGCAGCAGTCAAGAGGCTACTCGAACTAGGAGCAGATCCCACAATGGGTATATCTCCATCGGAGGATACGAAGTGGACGCCGATTACCGTCGCTGCATGGGGAGGATATGAAAAATGTGTCCAGTTACTCTTGGAACATGGAGCCGACCCAAATATGAGCGGCCAAGTGTCGCCGTTGCAAGTAGCAGTTCAAGCTGGACACGTGGAAGCCAGCCGTGTACTCCTTGATCACGGCGCTGATGCGGAAAGTCCTCTGATTAAGGGTTCTCTTCTCTCAGAGGTGATTATTTATTCCTCAACAAATAACGGGCCCTCTATATGCCAGCTGCTGCTACAGAAGGACGTTGATGTTGACCGTGTTGATGAGGATGGATGGACACCACTGCACCTCGCTGCTTATCATCACAAGCCCGTTATTGCCAAGCTGCTGCTGGGGCATGGGGCTGATCCTGACAAACCAGACAATAGTGGTATCACTCCGCTGCATGTCGCTCTTGCTGCCAGGGATAGCCCCTCCGCGGGCTTGGATGTTGTTCGGCTGCTGTTACACCACAAGGCGAACCCAAATATCGCATACCTCGGAGCAACATCGCTCCACGTTGCGGTCACGTCTCAATCCAGTCCTGAGTTCACATCTCTTCTCGTGGAACACAACGCAGAGATTGACGCAGAATATAAGTCAACTGATGATGACGATCTTCGGACTGGGTGGACCGCGTTATTCTTCGCGGCCGATAAAGGAAAGACTGACCAGATGAGATTGATAGTAGAAGCTGGCGCAAATCTTCGGCACAAAACAGCTGATGGTCGTTCTCCTATCCATCTGTCCGCATTAAACGACACCCTCCCCACATTGCTCGAATATCTCCCCAGGCTCGACATAAATGCGGCTGATGAAAAAGGGTGGACGGCTTTGAATGCCGTTAGGTACCTCCCCTTGTCTAATATCAAACGGCTTTTTAATGCGGGTGCAAAACTCGATGCTCTTGATACAGCTGGCCGTACCCCGCTCAGAGAGGCCGTTGCCTCAAAAGACGTGGATAAAGTGCTTTATCTACTTCAAAAGGGCGCCGACCCTAATCTCTGCGGCGGGCTTTTGGGTCTGCCTCTGAGTGTTGCATCCTTGCACAAGTCAGCGGAACTTTTTGAAGTCCTTCTTAGGCATGGGGCAGTAGTGCATGCTGAGGACGTGCTTGGTCGTCGGCCTATCCACTATGCTGCATGTGGCGGCGTAGATAACCTCGAGAGAATTCTTACTGCCGGAGGGGACATTAACGTGTGTGATAAGTTCGGACGAACACCCTTGCACTGGGCGGCCCAAGATGGCTGTTCAAAGGTGGTCGAGCGTATCCTTGCTCTTTCGCCAGATCTGTTAGACACGCCTGACCAAGGTGGCTGGACACCATTATGTTCGGCTTGCATTGGTCCCTCGGATGGCTGGAGGACCTTTGCGTTCGGGTGTCCAGAGCCCGAAGAGGAAGATCAACTTGAGGTCATCCGGATTCTCCTTGAGCATGGTGCCAATATATCTGCCCACGTCACCATCGGAGGCAAAGCCTGCGACCCTTGTCAAATTGCAAAACTCTGCTCAGCGCCGGATCCACTCATTCGGGTGTTACAAAGAAGTAGTGAGAACAAGGGCAGCGGCCAAGTTGTCGGTGCAATGACAACTCAGGACAAGAATCGGACACTCAGAACCAACTCCGGTGTAGTTCCGTGGTGTGATGCATGTGGTTGGGTAAGTCATGACTTTCTTCACATAATGCAATCTAGCTCTTATCAACATTTCTTTTTACTTCTCTGCCCACTTCCTTTTTTTCTCTTTCCTTGACCATATTTATGTTATTTTCTCCCTCCTGGTTTGCAACGGCTCTGGACCTCAGACAACGAAGTGTGCTACGTCTTACTAACTGTTTCGTGTGGTTGTAGAAGATCAAAGGGCGTATACACCATTGTTCGACTTGTAAGCCTAGGGTGGACTTCTGCTTCAGGTGTTTCCCTATATGCAAATCCTTCCACCCAGCAAACCATAAAATTGAGGAGGACGACGGACCTGAATTCGAGAAGGACAGTAACCCAGAAAGCTCCAGTGATAGCGATATCGACTCAACGGAGGACGAGTACTCGGAAGACGATGATGAATGATTGCGAGGACACGGTTTCCATGCTCTTTTTTTCTGCCTTTCATTTTCACAATTGCCATTTTTACGGCCTGTTTTCACAGGAATCTGGCTGGGTCTCGGAAAATGACCTGGTTTGTATTGTGTGAACAAGGTGTCCTAATCAGTTTGGTTTGTCCGATGCGGCCTCTTTTGTCTTTGGTCCTTGCCATGCCTCCCTTGCCGCCGCCACTTCTTTGGCTTCACAACCAACCTATTCTTATTGTGTCGGCGCATACCACCAACAAGCTCAACAAGCTTATTTCGACTTTGATCGTACAAGGTAGCGGTAGCTTAATCCAACACCATCAAACTTGTCGCTGAGTTCTGGATGAGTTTTGCGTTATGAGAACAAGATCCTCACTCGATGACTGTTTGGCAAGGAGACGATCCCTGGCCCCGTCAGTCCACACCGCCGCAAAACAACCTATTAGGTATGTGATGAAGTCCAAGTGGGGTCAAGAGTTGCGCTGGAAGACTGGAAGACATGCTCAGCCCTTCCGCGTGCGTATTGCTTGGGCTCTTACTTTGGAGAGTGAACCGGAGAGATGGGACTCGCTGGCGTCGATATCAGATACAAGCAGAATGGCAACAGTCAGAAACGTGCAGCCTCGTCTTCATTTGCTTATTGGGAGCTTACCGCCAGGGCCACGAGTAACGGATCAAAGATGCGGGTTGGCCGAAGCCAGGAGGATGACTCGACATTGCATTGAACCTTTATCAGTGACATACTATATATGATTTCCAGGGATTGTGTGTGGTAATTCCTCTCACTAGCTTTTTCATTCATCTTCTAAGTGTTTCAGCAGGTAATTGGCCTTCACAGCACGCAAGTTTGGTTAGAAAATCATGAGTGGCCGTCGTGAGTGATTGAAAGGTGGGTGGGTCAGTCTACGATATGGTCTTAACTCAGAGACTGCAAAACGCCGCTAGTTTAAGATAGTACGGTAATATTCCAGCGTCCACCAAGAGAATTGCATTGACACCTTTAGGACGTCTTGGCATCTATAGCAGTTACCTGACTAACGCACCAAGGCACAATAACCATGCTTTCAAGATAAGAGACCATCTCAACCACTCCGATTAATCAAACGACACCCCAGGTGAAGCCTTCAATAACCTTCTTTGACATCTGAGCTGCACTCAACTTCTTGTTTCACCGACGGTCAAAGTAGCACGGGAATAAATGGCCCGACTGAAATCACGTATATCCGCAACTTCTGCTCCGACGACGCAGGGCCTTACTACCTCACGCACCCGTGGTGGTGGGACATTGGCATTGGCAATACCGGTTTCGAAGAACTAGGAGGTTTGTAGCGGAGACGAAGAAGAGCTATGATGATGTTGTTCCAAGCTCGGTCGACAGGATAACACCCGGCCCCGCCCCGGATTCTACATCCATGGTCTCTGCACCTGGAGCCTCTCCGTCTCCGTCAGGGGCCTGTTCAGTCCGGGGCCTTTCTTTGGGTTCAAGGTTCTTATTCCGACACTGGGTGGGCTCAGCCTGGTGGGCGATGATGGTTACCTAATCTGATAGGTTGATTGATGTGTTCGAATACGGCTCCCTAGAATCAAGTATAGAACAAAACAACCTCAATACCTATTTCACAAAGAACCTGAGCCTAATTTTTTTTTTGTTAGCAAACAATCTTCCGGATTGGTGTTTTTGGTGATGATGACGCCCGCTCTCACTACCTAGGGTAATGAGGGCTCTCCAGCTCATCCATTCGAGGGTTCCTTTTTAACAAATCTATCTGATGTATCGCTTTTCTGTAGGCGTTAATTTTTTTTTTCGTTCTGCCTCTTTCCTGGGAGTGCGCTTTGAGAGTTTGGCA
>HF970646.1:180946-195480 GCA_000604205.2 Neurospora africana FGSC 1740
TGACAGTTGCGCGAGACCCGCCTTGCCAATCAAGATATTCAACAACTGCTGGTTGATACGGACAAACCCCCTGTAGGTTGTGGTAATGGTGTTTGCATCCTTCCTCGTCGAAGACCGTCTCGCCTTCCGTGTATTTGGTCTTGAAGTTATCCCCGTCCTCCCGTACATGATTTGCTAGCACGGGTAAGGGTGTTAGTCATCGGACCAACCGAGCGATCCACAAGCACATGCACATGAACCGGGGAAAGGGTCCAGTCCAGTTCCAGATTACGGGGTTAGCGAGACTGACTGGGAGCTTACAGGAAAACGTCAGTGGTAGATTATACCGAGGTAAGCAAAGGACCGCTACCAGTGGCGGTTAATTGGGCAGGGGTTTGTAGAGCAATGGATACTGGTGCTGCGAGTGGTGAGCTCGGCGGCAGTACCTGTAGCGGGCTGAGATATAGGTGCCGCGAGGACGGCGGTGCTGAGGGTGGTGAGGAGGGAGGAGATGAGTGAGAGACGCATTTTGGATGAGATCTCTGGTTTGTGGGTTGGAAGTTGGAAAGGGTTGATTAGAGTAGAGGGCGGGTAGGTGGGAAGGTTGATGATGATGAAGCTGATGATGAGAGAGGAGATTTGACCAAAGACAGAGGAAGTCAGGGGTATATACCGCATTTTCTCATTCAAACCGGATTTATCCCCCCCTAAAGAGGTATCCTACTAGTCCTGTTCAAGTTTAGGTGGATCTGTGCTGTGCTGTTCTGCTATCTGCTGCGAGTCATCCGCATACTGGAACTTACCTACCTAAGGTACCAGGTCTCGTGAATGAGAAACTGCGGTATGTACACACTTCAAATTGCTTCCTTCATTCCTGACGTTTATTCCCACCACAAGACAAGGGTCCCCTATCCTCAACCTAAGGATCGCCAAGATCCATAGGTAGCGTCAAACGATGACCATATCTTACCGCTATTTTCTTCACCTCCTTCAATTCATCACCACCTTCGAAGTACACTAATGGGATCTGCGGTTTCGCCAAGGCCCATAGTTTGCTACACGTGTACACTAGCGAGACTGGGGTAGGTAGTTCGCTGTCTTCCCTTTGGCAGTACATATGCGGCTGAATGATCGACAAGATTAGGTTTGTGATGCCCCCCTGTGATGCCACGTGGAGTGGAGGCCGGGGTGAACTAGGTAGGGAGTCGAGTAACTCCGGTCGGATCGGTCGGTGTGATCCACACCAGGGTGCCCTGTACATACTGGCCGATTGCAAGGAGCGGGAGATGTAGGTACCTTCCGGACTCTTCCCTGCTGGTTGTCCTCGCACGCACGCGCCATTTGATGCTAACTGGGTGTTAAAAGAATTCGTCATTTTGAGGGTCTCGCTTTCCACCTTCCAAATACCTGTGAATGGGTGCGAATTCAACCCTTCGGAGCAGAGAAAGAGATATTCATGGGATGGTGGAGTAAAATTCCAGTATGCCATAGGATTTTGACGACATGGGTGTGGTTTTGTGACAGGCGCCCGGTGGTGTCCCGAGGTTAGTACAGCGTTTTGGTCGGTACAGTAATTCACGAAATTGGTGCAAGCATGAGTGTTCTGCTGTACTGATTATACAACGATGGGTCTTTTCCAATGACTCTACCTAGAGGTAGCATGCAGCCGCCATTGCAAACAATATAAGTCGTGCGCGAAGCCGTCACGGATTTTAAGCGCGCGAAGGACGCTGCGGGAGTTCCAGTCGGGTGTCAGACCGCCCTCACCAACATCACTGACGGGCTGGAGGCCCGAGGAACTCTCAAGAACCACACCGAGAGCACCGCTTAGGATCTCTCTGTCAAATTCAATACTCTCCTCAACCTTGCCTTTGCACTCGTCGTCTAGCTGGTTTCCTTGTCACCTTGTGAATGCTGGCAGGGCGTGGCTGTTTGTTTTCCTGGAACAACGACTAGGTACCAATCGGACGTTGGTGGGATTGCTTTATACTACCATTTGCAGTGCCAATTTCAGGATTGGTCCTAGGCGTTTCTGAGAAATTCTCACTTAAATGAGATAAAGTGGCATTCACCTTCCCAATATTATTTATCATTCATTCCCCGTTGTACGTGCAGTTGTTAAACGCTACGTATTTAGGAAGGTACAAGCTGAGCCAAAGGAAGAAGGGGTGGTCTGCAGGGTCAGGCGTTCCATGCTGTAAGCCATCACGGAATCTTGTCGCGGGACACAGGTTTGCTGAGCTACAAGCCAGTACCTAGTTTGCTGCTATTCATGTTGTCTAAGGTGCAAAACAAGTCGGTCACGGAAGTGGATAAACATTACTTGATGGTTCTAAAAACAAGCTAACTGGGTGACAGACTCCGGAGAGTCTGTCTTAAGTACATTTACACAGGTTGTTACCAAACCTGTCATTGGTACGCTCCTGCCTGACAAGGCAAGCGTTCCGTCAAGTCCGACCTGGGAGTCAGACGAGGCATAACTTCCCATGCCTCCCGTCCATATCCGTCCTCTCACATATGGTTGATTTTGCATTGATGTATTCCGAACGAAGCCCGCTACAGACTTTAGTAAGAACTACCCATCGTCACGCGGCAACAAAAATTGCCTACGCAATCAACGTCCAGATTTAGGACCTCTAGGCCCTCAGCGTGTAAGCATCGATGGCCTGAGAGATAGTCTGGCCGAGGTCCGACCCGTCGGAGTTGATAGATGTGGCCTTAGGGCAGTAGACACCGCCAATTTGATTTTGCACGAACTACCGTAAGAAAAGAATCAGTTGGTTACTCATTCCGTCACAACACATGGAGTATTTGGGAGATAATATAGGTAACTTACACCATACGCTCCCTGGAGGGAGTTGAGGACCCTCGACATGGGTTGATAAAATGGTACGCTCGTAGGGTAACGGGCCTTGGTGATGAGGTCGTCCAAGGCTGCCTTATTATCGGTGGCAAATGTATGGTAGGTCCCAGAAACCTTCGTGCATTCTTCATCGCTCAATGCATGGGGTGCGGAATACTGGATTTTGTTTACCAAGTCGTGGGTTACAGCAAGGATGGTCTGGTAGTCAGAGAGGACACGCTATTACGCTGTTAGTATTCACGCAATATATACCTAAGCAAAGGTTTCAATGTTGGTAGACTTACTTGGTATTCACGGGGAGTGTTGACAACATTTATCGCTTCCGCGTGTGCCTGGACATTTTTTGCTATCTCCGTCACGGTGTCCAAGTATTGGACTATGTCTTGCTCAGAGACCGGGGGGCCGCGAGCCGCAAGCTGGGCCACAGGCTGGGCCATAACAACGCTACCAAGGGTAGCAATGGCAGAGATGAGAGTCAAACGCATTTTGATGGGTTTGTGGGTTGAAATTTGGAACGGGTTGATTAAAGTATTGGTGAGTATGAGAGGGTGGGTGGGAAGGTTGAACGTTTGACTGGAAGCTGATGATGAGAGAGGAAGTATGTCCAAGACACACAGGAAGTCGACTGGATCTTATACACGCCCTTTAATCCTGACTTTACCAGACGAATTGAGCCAGCAAGGGCATCTCTCACCTCTTCACCTCCCCCACCCACTCTCAACCATCCTCGATCGTCGGCGGGGTCCACATTTGTATCCCAGCCATCACCGACGATCTTACCGC
This sequence comes from Neurospora africana FGSC 1740, assembly GCA_000604205.2. NCBI lineage: Eukaryota > Fungi > Ascomycota > Sordariomycetes > Sordariales > Sordariaceae > Neurospora > Neurospora africana. The sequence continues at coordinate 184,572 of HF970646.1, forward strand.
TGTGTCCTTCACCTCCTTCAATTCATTACCTAGTGTAGTATCCTCCGTCACCTTGAACCAACGAGATCTGCGGTTTGCTAAGATCTATGGCCCATACTATGTACTAGTTCGCTGTGTCAGGTGTCTCTTGGGAGCGGAGGCTGAATGATCGACAGGATTAGGTTTGTACACTAGTGTAATGCCCCTGGGGATGCCACGTAGTGTGGAGATGGACTAGGGGGTCCATGTCGAGTAACTCCGGTCGGGTCGGTATGATCTGCACCAGGGGCAGGTACACTAGGTACATACACTGTACTGGCCGCCGGGTCAAGGTTGAGAGCGGGAGGTGTACTTTCTTCACTCTCGCTGGTATTTGTCTTGGCGCAGCCTCTTTTGGACTTCAGGCACCGTATATGACGCTGGGTGTTGAAACCAATCGTTTCCGTCTTTTCGGTGTTTCAACATTGAATCGATGGGGGGGTGGTGATCCCTAGTTCTTGCAAGAATGTAATGAAGCTGATCTTAATGTTGAAGCTGATAGCTGATTATGAGATGTGAGTACCTAAGGTACTTTACCTACCTAATATTTGTGACTTTCCTAGCGTATTTCAACCCATCCGTGTCCCCCTTGACGCGAGACTGGACGTGGCTTGATGTAGGGGTCCATCGTGTCCAGTCGACCATGATTCTACCGCTGTTTTCTTCACGTCCACCTCGAGCTAGCTACCTAGGAAGATCTGCGGTTGCCAAGGGCCAAGGGCCATCCTTCGCCGTTTCCTGGGGCCGAATTCGGATCGACCAGATTGAGTTCGTGATGTCATATGGACTTGTACCGTAGCCTCTCGCATTGTCGAGTTCCTCCCACGTGGGAGCGGATGTTAGTTGAAGGGAGTCCATAGGAGAGGTGCGGAATAAACTCCGACGAGGGGGGAAGAAACCTAAGCCAAGCTTTGACGGTCCAGTTGTTCAATCGTGCTATGGCTCGTAATGGATCATGGTAGATCTACCTCACTAGGGCTGACGTGATATGGTTAAGGTCCAGTGCTTCCCTCCTGGGAAGACCTCATGTTAACGACATATAAGAAGGTTCGTCCCCGCTGTCGCCTTCGGCGTCAGCTCTAGCTAGAGAATTAATCGTCCACCTATCATATCTTGCAGTCACTTGTAATCGCTGTGTGAGGTTCCAGGTAGAGGCTCCCGACAGTACTGATACAGTCTATCAATCCTACTATCACCACTTACGTGAACACCTCTTCGCGTAACAAATCGCCTTTAGCGCGGTAGGTACTAGCGCGCATCTCTACTCCGACTCTCCGAGCGGCATCTGAAAGAGCGGTAGGAATGCGGCTAAGTCTAGGAATTGGTGGGTGAATTTCAGGTAGCAGTCCCTCATGTCATTTGTACCTAGGTACGTAAGGTAGGGGTAGATATGGTGGACATTGAAATCCCTCTTTTTCTGGTGTAATCGTCCAGCCAGTAGGTTACCCTTTTGATGCTGACTGGAGTCAATTCCGGGTGTGCCAACTTGACTTCCCGTTTGTCTGGAACAAATCACTAGGTACATGTAATAAACACTAATAGAATTTTGGAATGTTTGTATTACGTGCAGCCCCAAGTGTTCCGTCAAGTCCGACCTGGGAGTCACCGCACATTACGGAACAAGCTGATTACCCTCCATGTCCGTCCTGTCACATAATACCTAGTTGATATTTGCGTTGCTGCCCTGTATTCGGAATGAAGCCCGCTACAGACTTTGGTACCTACTTACTCAGGTCATCGGCCATCGTCTTGCAGCAATAATCATAGACGTTGGACGGGACGTTCTTGTAAGTACATATGGCCTCAGCAAAAGTCTGCACGAGGCTCAACCGGTCGGACGTGACAGATGTAGCCTGAGGGCAGGAGGCAATAACGTATTCGTATAGGTCCTGCCATGAGAGAAGAATGTTAATTACTTTACTTACTCAATCGCAGCAGATACAATAGGGAGATGATGAAGCTTACACGATACGCACCGCTGAGGTGCAGGAGATCATTCACCATCTCGTCATAGAATGGAATAGGAGGGACGTTATCCTTCTTGCTTATAAGGACGTTCAAGGTTGCCTGATTGGCGTTGGCAAATGTATGGTAGACCCCAGAAATTGTCGTGCATTCTTCACTGCTGAATTCCTTTACGGAAGCGATCTTCTGATCAAAATCGCGGGTTATTTTATCGAGCTCGCGGTAGCCATCGCGGACAACCTATCACGCTATTAGTATTCACCTACTATATACGCAAAGGTATAATGAACTTACAAAGATTTGGAAAGTGCTGTTGAGGTCGTTCATTTCCTTTTCGCGTCCCTCAAGATCCTGTGCCTTTTTCGTATTGAGGTTCAAGAAATCGACTACGTCTTGGGAAGTGACGTCGCGAGCCGCAAGCTGGGCCACAGGCTGGGCCACAACAACGCCACCAAGGGTAGCAATGGCAGAGACGAGTGACACACGCATTTTGCCTGGTGGGTGTGGTGGGTTGAACTGCTTGGAAGTGTGTTGGATGGAGCTGGTGATGATGTTGATGAAGAGAAACAAGAAGTATGAATCAAACGTTGTCTGCGCTCGATATTATATACTAGAAATTCCATAAAGCCCCCAAAAGATCTTCATCTTCTTTTGCCGTAATAAGGTTCATTTACCAGCTGGGACATTCGTCAGGGTTCACCCTGGTTGTCGATCTCAGATTAACGATCAGCGCATGCAAGGTCCAATTCAGCCGCACTACGCTAAAACAGGGCAAAGCGGTCACCGGGTTGATGACGTTCACCGCCAATAGAGGAGGGAGTGAGGTGAGTTGTTCAGTTTGGGGAATGGTTCGCTTGTGTTGACGTAGCTGAAAGGCCCTTTCCACTATAACAGAATGGTTCCTGTAGATCACCCATCTAGCGGCAAGCGGTAACCTCGGGGCTCCAGGTCGGTAGAGGCAGGAACAGCGAACAGAGCCGGAGCTCGGACAAAGGCCCAATCGGGCACCTTCATTTGTGGTGTTGTCACTTCCCCTACGGATACTCTATATCACACTAACTTGCTGACCTTGATGGGCATCATCACCTCTTTTCTCCGCATCGATAACTGGACAATGGCATTTCATCAACTCAGCCGCATGTCGGAATTCATCGTAGACTCCGAAATTGCGCGTATCCACGATTTTTGCACTTTTTAGTCACTGATGTTACATGTATCAGGAGCAGAGGAGCTAGCAGGAAGGACAAGATCAGGACATTCCAGGGACAAAAGGAAGGACTTCTTCTCACTACCTAGAGAGAACATTAGAAAGGCTTTGTCAAGTTTTCCCCGTGAAGGAATCTTTGTACCTATCCGTCTTGTAAATTGAGAACCAGATCTGCTCCGCGTTGAAGTCCAGTTCTGGTTTTGTGCGTTGTTTTGCTCCACACCCGTGACATTAGGTGTACAGACCGTATCGTCTCACTTGTATCGGATTTATAATCATATTCCGGAAAGGGAGCTGCGCGCTAACGCCTCAACGGGGCACGTAGCACGTATCGGCCAGAACAGCGTGGGGATGAATCCGATTCGAGTTAGAAGAAGCGCTATGTTGCTCAACTACTGTAAAATCCGGGCCTTTTGTTACGATGCCGACTAGCAGAGACTGTCATGGCACCAGATGTCATGACACCGAACCTCTGGCGTTCCCCTGCCGCAACACCACTGTCTCGAGTTATGTCCCCAATCCTATCTCCACCCCGTCCATGTATATAGCTGGGGAGCAGAGTTTTCACTGCTTTCTTCTAATCTTCTCCTCTTCGTACAATAATACGTCTTTTCCAAGCCTCTGCTACATGTAGTCGGCATCGTGACAAAGCCAGTGAAGGACCGCCCAGGGTACGGACTTCCAACAATACCTCTACGGGCATGTCCGTCCTCTCACATAATGGTTGATATTTGCGATGATCAGTTTCAACGTCTCGGGGGGTACGCCTTCATGGTGTTTTTAATAACCTGGTCGAGGTACTCCTTGTCGGTCTTGATAGATGTGGTCTGAGGGCAGTGGGCAATAATGTCATGTCCCAGTTCCTGCCATGAGAGAAGGATGTTAGTTGCTCACTCCATGGCAGTAGATGGAATATTTGGGAGATGAAGCTTACATTATACGCACGCTTAAGGCCTTGGAGGGTCTTATGTACCCTCCAATGGAATGGCCTAGTCTCGTGTACACGCGCCGCTTTTAGGAGGTCGATCAAGCTTCTCTGATTGGTACTGGAAAATGTATGGTAGGCCCCAGAAATTGTCGTACATTCGTCATTGTTGAATGGCTCTCCGGTTCCGGAAGATTTGTCTTTCTGTACAAACTCGCGGGCTTTAGCACTAACGTCATCCCAGCCACGAAAGATAATCTGTTATGCTGTTAGTATTCACGTACTGTATAAGCAAAAGTATAATAAACTTACCGGCTCCTCGATAACGGCGTCCGCCCAATATATCCGTCTTGTACGCTTCCCGAGAGCCTGTGCTTGTGCCTCAAGGTTGTTCAAGATATCGACTGTCTCTTGGGAAGTGACGGTGCGAGCTGCAAGCTGGGCCACAGGCTGGGCCACAGGCTGGGCCATAACAACGCTACCAAGGGTAGCAATGACAGAGACGAGTGAGAAACGCATTTTGATGAGTGTAGTAGGTTAAAAAGGGTAGATGGGGTGTAGAAAGCGGGAAGTGCTTGTAAGTGTGTTGGATGCAGCTGGTTGATGATGTTGATGAAGAGAAATATGATCAAATGTTGTATGCGTCCGATGTATTATATACCAGACGCTCCCAAAAGATCTTCATCTTTCTTTGCCGTAGGTCGCTCTAGGGTCCATTGGTCCGACCACGACCATCAAGGTGCGTCAACGACGAGCTGGGACATTGGATTTTCATCCGGGTCCAGAGGTTTGGGTCTAATTCACCCTGGTTGTCCATGTCGATCTCAGATCAAAGATCAGCGCATGCACGATAGATACTACTATAACCAACATGAATTCAGCCGCACTACGCTAAACAGGGCAAGGCGGTCACCGTCTTGGTAATGGTGTTCACCGCCAACAAAGGGAGGTGAGCACGCAGCCTGCGCAAAAGTCGAGTTGTCGTGAAGTTCGGTTTGGGGAAGCAGCTAGCAGAATGGGGAATGGTTCCTGTAGATCACCGGCACCTTTAATTGTTAGTGTACGCTAACAGGTACCCAACTCATCACTAGTCTGCGGACTTTGATGGGCATCATCATCACCTCTTTTCTCCGCGTCAACAATGGCATTCCATCAACTCAGCCGCATATCGGACTTGGCTGCCGATCATCATCGTAGATCCCGAAACCTGAGGCCAGTGGGCTACCCTGCCGGGGAAACTAGGTAGTACCTACGTGCAGATCAACCTGGAATCGTATTTACCTCGGAAGTGCAGACCAGGAAGGACCAGATCAGGACATCCCATTGATAAAAGGAAGGACTTCTTCTCATTAGATAGAAGAGAGGGGCATGAAACTTAGACCATCATCGATTCTTTTCTGGCCAGAATACACTCGAGCTTCGGCCTAAAAGACTTTGCAGAGTTTCCCCCATGAACCTACCCGTTGGGGAGGGGGTCAGGTTTCCTGTCTGTTCCCCAACTCTGCTGCACGGGCATATAGCAACAAGAGGAGAATCCTTCTTTGGAATTGCTCTCGGTGATGTATCTTCTTCTTGGCATGGAATGCATCAATCTTCTTGATAATGCCTTTGCTATGGTTCGTCTGGACCATGGTTGATCCACTTCCCCAGATCGTGCCTGCCCTGACATGGTCAAGCCTGTCCTCCGTGAGAGACAGACGCATGTCAGGCCGGCATCAATACCACGTTTCTCATAGGATTTGATTTTATCCAACCTGCGCTAAGGTAAGCCTAATACGGGGAAGCCAGGCATGCAGGCAATCCCACTAATGCGGGCTGTTACTGGAATGTTCCCAAGGAACCATCTTGCGATCGGTTGTGACCCGCATCAGCTCAGTAATAGACTGGTCGAAGCCCTTATTACCTAGGTATGTTTCGCTTCTGTCAGATAGTCGAGTCCCTAGAGGTATACTTGTTTGACCAAACTCAAATGGAGTGAAAATTCCCAGTAAGAGGCTCTGCCTCGCTGTTGCCGTTTTAGCTAGGTACCGATCGATCAACCATCTACCTGTCATTGATATCGATCTAGCACAGTCACTTGTGATCGCTGTGTGAGGTTCCAGGTAGAGGCTCCCAGCAATACTGACAACGACAACGATCGTCAATCCTGCTATCACCACGGTTACGAACCAGTAACAATCATCTTCATGGTAGGTACCTAATGCATCTTCTTCTTGATAATTCTCAGAGGGCAGACACGGCCTGCCAAGTTAGACCCTCACAACCAGGTCGAACTTGCCCTGCACAGGTATGCTCCTGCCCGGCGCTCAAAGAGGGATAGCTCTATTGCCAATTTCCGAGTTTCTACGGTATTGGTTCATCACGGCTGTGACTGACTTGCACCTTACAGTAATGCATTCTTTTCTTGGTAATGCATGTTTTTTGCCCACAAGGTCACAACAGGGAATCGAACGGGAGTGTCACAGTTGGAAGCGTTGTAATTACTACTGTACCGTATGTAGAAAACAGAAGGAATCTGTCCATCTAATGCGGCGGGTACGTTGGAAAGGGCTTCGTATAAAATAAAGTGGAAGGAGCGGGAGAGTGAAGTAGAAGAAGTGGAAGGACGAAAGTGGTCGCTTTACCATAATATCCATTTTCTCCAAACATTCCAAAATATATTAACAGAACTTGATATGAACAAATATTGAATGTAATGTTATGAATGAACAAGGTTTGATGAGGGCTCTTTTCTCAAATATTTACCTCGAATTGGGTGATCACAGGTTGAAATGCACCCCCTCACTTCCAACGTTGATGCCGTTGGCGAAGCAAAGACAAGCTAAAAGCAAGCTGTGGGTACAAATGTACGATATATTGATGTACTGCAAGAGTGCGCCAGCGACTGGCTACATATAGCCTACAGGATACGAGCGCACCTGCCAGCTCTAACATGAGTTCTTCACCATCTCTCAGCTCCATTGAACTTGCGAATCTCAGGTCGTACATAACATTGAGCTTCCGCTGCTTTTTAATCATTCTTACTCTCTCATCATCAGCATCAGCACTGCATGATCACCTCCATCAACACTCTAACAAACACTTCAGGTTTTCTACAACCTATTCACCCTTCTCGAATCACCTCCACTCCTCAAAATGCGATTCTCTCTCATTGCGGCGATGGCCACCCTTGGCAGCGTTGTCACGGCTCAGCCTGTGGCTCGCGCTCTCTCTTCTGAGCAGACTGTTGAGGCCCTGAACGTCCTTACCCAAAAGGGCCGGGACCTTATAGCACCTGCCCAATCCATCACTATTATCAATGCTCCTCTCATCACCGTTGGACAGGGCCCCTTACCTGTAAGCCATCTATTCACATGCCTTCTTGTAGTTTCTCACCTGACATAAGGTACTCTAGGCAATCATCAGGGGCAACAACGACATCAGCTCAACGGGCAATACATATATTCAACAACTGGCCGGCACGGAGGCGTACAAGGCAGATCAGTGCTCAGCTGTTTCTAACGCCTACAGGGAGCTCGTCCGTGTCTACCAAGCCTACCTCAACACCCTCATTGGCAAGGCAGGCTTCTTCACCTATGTACCGTTTGTTGGCCCACCCATGGCGGCTACGCTCAGACAAATGGAGGCCGTTTACGACGTGAGTTCGGTTCCTCACCAGCATCAAGTACTGGAATAATGTCATGATTGAGCTTTTGGCTGATATGTCTCATCACTTGTAGACTCTCAGCATCACCCTCGTCGGCCTCTGCCCGTCTACGGCTCAGGAACTTACTTCCTTGTCCAGCTACCTTAGAAACACCTTCGATGTTGCCATCCAGGCGTACGACGGGATCAGGCTCTAAGTTCAGACGGAGCATGGCGGTGATCCAACTACCATAGTAGATGCATCAGACATAGGCCTCGTCAGACTGGTAGGAATAGACGTGATGAGTACCTATGAATCGGAAGTCTACCTCTTCGGAATGGGTTTCATGGGTTTAGGAATAAGGTTTCAATGGCTAACAGGTCAAGGTACATAGTTGGTGCCTCTTTTGGAAGATCAGTACGCCGCTGATTCTGCCAAGCCCGTTCCCTTGGCTATGGTTTTGCTACCTCCTGCAAATGAACATACGAACTCCAGTCACCTCTTTAGAGGTACACAAAGGAAGTGTGATGATGAAAATGATGGAAAGTGAACATTCCAGCAACTCCACCGCCATTGTTACTTACCGCGTACAGTAGCCGTGCCTTACAAATCCGGCAGGGTTCCATCGATGCTGTGATCCCAGTGTGCATCACCCAGAATCACCATCAATCACCAAGCTCATCAGGGCCATTCAAGGTCGTCGCATCCTCCGAGCACCATGCGCCATTGTGCCATGCGCCCACGCCCGATTGAGGAAAGACCGGGCTGTCGGGGCTCCACTTCGAATCCCCTGGCTATCCCGAACGGTGCCGGCCAATTGGGTCCGCCGCGGGACGGTCGGGATGATGTCATTTTTGTCCTTTTGGCCTGCAGGGGTTAGTGTTCACCGATTCGGCACATGTTGGGATGAACTGGTTTGGGGGGGAGGCTTAGAAAGGATTACTAAGATGGGGATGGATGATGTCTCCCGATAATAGGTTTGTTGGACGGAGAATTCCATGTGAAGATTACTTTCGTTGATGACATGGACAGGCAGGTTTTGGTTTGGCAACCATTCTTCCCTCTTTTTCCCTTTTGTCATTTTCCTTGTAGCGATTTCCTCGTTTTATGATCCAGCCTTTGTTGAGTGCTTATTCTACAAGCGTTCCATTCCATTGAACTAAATACACACAGACTTCCAACTACCTACGTATCGGAGTAATTCATCGGAGTTCCTTCTTCGTTGCACACGACTTGACGCAAACCCCATACCCCGCGGAACCAGGCTCACCCCACGAGTTACGAGAAACGAAAACCAATCGTCAAACATTCGTTCGGACCACACCAATCTGAGACCAGATCAGACCAGACCAGCCACCAGACGCCCGCATTTTCTCACGATATCGAAAGGTGCAGAAAAGCCACACCACGAGCTCCGCCAAGGAATGTAAAAAGCAGGTACGAACGAATCCCGATTCTTCTTTTCATGACTAGAGGTCGGTAGGTCGGACGCCTCAGGGTCCTGGGGTCTGGGGTCGCTCTTCACCGCACCCGTACCCGCTCTATACCCCCGTACTCCAATACCAACCTCCAATGAATCAGCTCAAGCTACACCGCATTGCATCCATTTGAATTGAAGCTAGTCCCTTCCCTCCCTTTATACATCGATCAACAAATAATACCTTACTTCAGTTTCTTCCACCATACTGAAATCATACATCACTACCATCTCAACAGGAGCCAGGAGCTAAGCCAAGCCAATCTAACAAACACACTGCACTGCACTGCACTGCACAGCTCGGTAGTATATCTTCAAGACATATTTCATTTCGTACGAAGCGAAACAATATACGAAGACACGAAGATACGAAGATACGAACAACCCCCAAAAGAGACCTCAACAAGACGACCATCACAACGTAGTTGAACAAGGGACGAAGAAAAGAGCACGGGCGACAATCGGACCAATCTCAATTCATTCTCGAAACGAAACCTCAGAACGAACGAATGCCCGATCCGCATAACACATCAAGCAGCATCAAGCATCGCATCGCATCGCATCGCATCACGCATAACACTTTCATGATCGTACACTAGCTCTAGTCTACACTAGTCTACAACCACACGACAGCAAACTAGACTACCGACCGCCGTTGTGGTCAAAACTGAACCAAATAATTTCGCAAATTGACCGAATCTGGACCGCATTGCGAATCAGGTTTTTGGTCATCGGCTGCACTCTCTGCACTCTGCACTCTGCAAGGACAAGGGCAACTTGGCAGCCTTCAGGACGGAACGAACATTGGCATCAGATCGACGTTGTTTGATTCCTTTCCGATTTCGGCACTTGCGATTGGTGGATAGAACGCAACTGAACAAGCAGACCGAGGAAGGAAGAGTTGAGAAAGGAAGGACCGAGAATTGGAATTCCCTTGTCAAAGGACTGCCTGGATTGGGACGGAAGGAGCAGAGGAGCTTGGTTGCATGATCTCCTTCTATTAGGGAACCACAGGGAAGGAGTTTCTCAAAGCTTACCTACCGTAACGGCATCGTCGAAACTTACCGCCAAACGCGACTAAACCACGCCCGCATCGCATCACACCGCATCGCATCGCATACCCGACACTTAACTTATACTCTTCTCACTCATCCATCACTGTTCATCATCTACGACGATCTACCTCGGTCACCTCGGCTGTCGATAATTCTCACCGGACGCATCTTCACCCCTCGGCAACCAGCCTCGCCACACCGCTGCCCACTGTCACCAAGACCGGGTAAAGACTTCGCCATCCAACAAAAACCGACAGCGTGGAATCTCTCATCCCTCATGAACCAGCACACCTACCAATGACACAACAACCAAATTCCTTCACAATGCCGCCACCAGATCACCATCAACACTCTCCAAACCCCTCGTCATCCAATTATTCCCAATCTTCCTCACTTGCCTCCTCACGCCCACCTTCACCACGACCTCAACCCTCCTTCCCTCGACTCTCCTCCTCCTCCTCTTACTCTCAACCATCCGAACCACCCCAACCCCAGCTCCAACATGAACAACAACCTCAACCCTCCCCTCCCCCCCGAGCCACCACCACCCGCAACGCCAACGTCCGCACCTCAACAATCCGCACCTCAGTCGCCACCGGCGTCCCCTCCCGTCCCTCCCACCAAGCTGGTCCCCCTC
>HF970646.1:195493-208461 GCA_000604205.2 Neurospora africana FGSC 1740
TCGAGCCGCAGGACCACCCCCGACCCTCCGCGAAAAGATCTTCCACGCTCTCCCTCCGCACACGGGGCCCCTGAACGTGGGCTTCATGGAACTCGAGCTTCCCGTCCGCGAACCCCGCACTTTCTCGCACATCAAGCGCAACGGGGAGTTTGCGCTCAAGCTCGATACCGTCCTTTTCGCGGTGTACTATCCCTGCGAAGGACCTGAGGAGAAGCCCGAGGAGAAGGCGATCATGACGAGGGATCGGATCAGGCGGTGTAGGGGCAGTGGGAATTGGGAGGGTTGGGATGGTGCAGGGAGGGAGGGGGAGGATGAGACGGGCGAGAAAGGGGGAAAGAAGAATGAAGGGTTGACGAGACCGCCTTGGTTGCCTAGGCCGAGACTGTCGACTTGTAAGGGGTACGCCAACTTTGCGAATATGCCGAATGCCCCGGTTGCTACTTACTTTGCTTTGACGAGCATGTTTACCAAGTTGCCGGCGTGGCGGAATGCGAAGCTGAGCGATGGGCCGCCGTTGGCTGGGCCGGAGGAGATGGGAGAGGAGGCATTGAATAGGGGGTTCAGTGATACGAGCGAGTTGACGCTTGTCTGGGGACCGAGACCGGCTCCGGATGCGGAGGAGTTACGGAGACGGAGGGCGAAGTACCCGGTTATAATGTTCAGCCACGGCCTTGGCGGGTCGAGGACGGTGTACAGCACGATTTGCGGAGAACTGGCCAGTTACGGTTTCGTGGTGATCGCGATGGAGCACCGAGACGGAAGCGGAGCAAGGACCTATGTGAATAAGGAAGGGTCGTCGCCCGACTTGTGCAGCCAGGACCTGGACCGGAGGTCGAACATGGAACGGGAGAAGGAAGACGGTTCAGCATCCAAAACAAAACGACGACGCAAGAAGAACGGCAAGAAGAAGCCCTACTACCAGGTGGATTACCTGTTTCCGTTGGATAACGCGCAAGATACCCGGCCACATAACCCAGCCGGAGTAGATACCGAGTTACGTTCGGCGCAAATAGACATGAGATGTGCCGAGATCCAAGAGGCATATCACATCTTGGGAATGATCAACGACGGGCAAGGAGAAGAGGTTGCGCGTCGCAATCTAAGGAAGAAAGGAAATAAAGGCTCGAGCTCAAAGGGGCTCATAGGCATCGACTGGGACGATTGGACGGGGAGACTATACCTGCAAGATGTGACAATGATGGGTCACTCGTTCGGAGGAGCAACGACAGCGCAAGTGCTCAGATTACGCGAAGACTTCACGTGGATCTCGCAGGGCATCTTACTCGACGCGTGGGGTCCAGCGATGCCGGAGGCCGAAACCGAGGAGCACAAGATCCAAAAGCCGATTTTGGCCCTCGGCAGCGAGGCCTTCATGCACTGGAAGGACAATTTCGAACGCGTGGAGAAACTCTGTCTTGAGGCCCGGGAGGCGGGCGTGCCCTCTTGGATGACGACGATCCGGGGCTCGGTCCACCTGGCAGCGGCGGATTTTGCGGTCCTTTATCCAAATTGGATGTCACTGCTCATGAAGTCTCTTGTGAATCCCAAGCGCGCAATCCAGCTCCATGTCGAATCGGCACTTGAGTTTCTCAGAATGACGCTACCAGAACAACATCATGCCAGATTCAGCAAAGCCTGGCCGTTCGAAGAGGGGCTGCTGACGACGACAGCGGGCGCGGCGAACGAGGTCTCGATGGATTTCCGGCCTGACGAGAAATGGGTCGCCGCTCGGCTAAAGATTCCCCATGAGTTCAAGCTACGCGCCCGGACCTGGGCTAAGAGGAGAATTCAACCGGGCCCAGATATACCAAGAGATCGAAGGGGAAAGCCCCTTGCAGGACTGGTAGACTGGGGTGCAGGAAATGAAGTTTGGGTGCACATCAGTCCAGACAAGGAGGAAGTGCCAGATGTAAGCGAAGAGGCAGAGTAGTGTAGTGGTCGGATTTCTTGTTGACGCGTTCCACCGGGGCCGGGGAAATGGCGGTGGGATGCGCTAAGGCCGTACCTGGATTTCAATGATACCCATCATCTACCGAAGGCATGTTTGAGGATGAGGATGTGGTCGCCAAGTAAGCTTGGTGAGGATCGGCGAGATTTTTGCGATCTGATTGTGCCCCTTGGAGTTGTATCCCGGCCTGCATGCCCAGGAATGGAGTATGACTAGCATTCGGATAATTGGAGTATATCAGCACAGCAAACAGCAACCAACCCAAAAGTTGGCTCGGACAAATGTGTACGCCGAAGATGGTTTTCCAACTAGACAGCGCTCACCGAATACCGGTTTGAATTGATGCTAGATGACAACCTTGAAGCCGTTGATATGCTGCTTCATTGTAATGCTTGCCGGTTGCCGGCCTGCCGAAAATTGATTGCTTATTCCGTGGACAAGAATAGCAGCCATTTTATTCCCCACGGGGTAGAATAGGCGAAATAGTCGGGCCAATGGCAGGCAGCCCCTTTTCAACATGTTCGGGCGAGAGGTTGTGAGGAGCGCGGTAGACAGACGGCCGGATAACTGACTAGCCTAGGGGCGGGAAGTATGTGTTGAGGTTTGACGAGGAACACGTAATGTCAATATATAGCCACTTTCTGCAGCAGACGGGCCTTTCGCTTCCGGGGGCCAGGGAGTTGGTTGCCGTGTGGATGATTTTCTCGCGTACTGGTAAAAGACGCTGGTTAATATCGACGGCATAGCTGAACCAGGATATTCGAGCGAAGTGTATGCTGGCGGTAGCGGGTAATGGCAAGATCGGGTTCGAGTCTTTGCTGTAGTATCGTGGGTAACCATCAACCAGCGGCCTCGGCCAAGTATGGGTAGTGAGCCTCAATTGGGCGTCTCGGGCCCGGTGAATCCCTGACAAGACATTCATTTGGCGATGGGGCATCGACAACCTGTTCCGGAATTGACAAGGCCAGGATGACCCGTGCAGACAGGAACGTCAAGAAGTGGAAGACCCTTGAGAAGCTATATCCCCTGCTAGCCCTGCCTTTGCCAACTTAGCCAGACGACAGCTTCGGCCGAGGGATTAGCTCCAAGCTATGAGAAGCTGTTCCTGGCAACTTGGAGCTGCTGTGCTCGGTATCACCAGTGCTATGTCGGTCGAGAGCCTATGAATTTTCGCGAAGCTATAACCGTTGTGGCACGCTGTGGTACTCTCAGTTCCTAGCTTCAGGAGTCAGCTGTTTTCTCGGTGGAAGTGTACCAGGCGGGCAAGGCTACAAGTCAGAGGCCATGACTAGGAACAGAGCAGCATCGGGGGAGGTTTAGTGGTGGTCCGGATGCGCCATCAAAGGCGGAGAAAAGGGTGAGGCGCGACTGCAGTGTATCGTCAGCATCTGTGGTCGGTAGCAAGAAGTGATTTCCATTGCGAGCACGCCATTTTACTCGATCAGCAATTTGGAACAGAAACATCGGGAGCATGTCTCGCCAACTGCTTCTGGGCTCCGTTGAGTGTCGTACGTGGCCGCGAAAATCCTCGTCGACCACGTTGTTGACCATGGTTCAGAGACACGACGATGGCATCCTGGAGGCAGGAGACGGACAGCCGTTCCAAAAGTTAAGGATAGACTTGGATGGTTGGCAGAGCTGGCAGAGCTGGCAGAGCTGGTAGCTGGGTAAGGGTGGCATTGTTCTTTTCTTCCAGAAACCTGACCGTGGTCAAGGGCGGATAAACATGGGGTTTTTGATGTCGAATTTCCTAGTACCCAGCGCACAGTCAGGCACCGTACTAGACTTTGTTGGCTGCGCGTCTGCGATGATCGACATGAAGTGATCAAGATTTAGCGATGGACAAGTTCAGGCCCAAGTCAGGCCATGGCCAACTGTGTCGGTTCGCAACGATAAAAGGATGTGAGCGCATTTGCCGATCTGGCGGTCCGAGAATGGAAGAGGTGGTGCGTTAGCGGGCTGCATCGCGTGTATTGTCTGCGTGGTGGGCGCCATGGTGGGTAGGACAGCCGACGAAGCCATGGGTGGGAAAGGAGGGAAGACAATGAAGGACAAGAAACGGACAAGACCAAGCCCAGAAAGCTTGTTGACGAAGCCAAGATTGGAGGGTGTACTTGTGGTCGCCAAGTGAAGTTTGGAGGTCAACCCCGCGAAAAAGTGACAAAGTGGAAGCTGGAGAAAGTTTAGAAGCGTCAATGTTTCGCGGGGAAGTTGGAAGAAGTGGAACCTCAAGTGTGTGGTTTGAAGCCCCTGGCAGTGACAGCCGCTGAGGCTTGCAGATCATGGAGCCTTCCCCACCTGCAGCCAATTGACCCCACTTACCTAGGACAGATCCCCAAAGCTAAAATTGACCGGCGACTCCGGTCGATCACTAACAGATGGCTGTGGCTCTCTAGGCCGCTGCTGATAGTCTATTAACACCACCCGACAATAACTTGATGACATCCTCTTCCGTCTCGCTGCAGTCAATGGACAGAACTTCCCCCAATCATCTCAACTCTCTGATTCTTCTTCCAGCTTCATCTCAACTTCGGCTCCAGACGGCAGCACGCCATCGTTTATTCCAACCCCATTTCTTCCATCTACTGTGTAGCTTCCATGTTGGGTTCCCCTCCCTGTTTTCACTCTCTTCGTTCTATGGTTCCCGCGCACACACAATTGTCGCCAATAGTGACTCCATCCTTCTTTTTCCGGATCTTCATGTCGTGACACACCCTCAACCCCCCTACCACTCCGGGTCCAAGACAAGCCCCCATGGAACTACCCGGTACCTGTGCAAGCTGGGCTGCACCCCTTCTGCACATCACCCAGGCGAGCGAAGAAAATAGCACCGAGCAGGTCCGTCCTGAGTAACCTCTTCTCTGGTCGACCACGACGCGACTGGGCACAGTTTGTATTCACTTCCTGCATGATGCCGTGTCCAGGAGCAGCAGGAAGCCCAAATATGGTTCGGCCAGGTCACTTTGCCCGCTAGAATTGGTCGAGTCTTCTCTCTCATGCTGTTCTCTCTGTTCTCTGTCTGCAGACTGCTAATGCCTTGTTCCTGGCCCCAATATCTCTCTTCCATCTTGGCCCTCTCGTATAGCTGATTACGAAGGATCCCAAGGCCAGATGCTAGTGCATCTTTTCCCGATGACCCACAATGGAAGTCATGTCGTCGTTGTTTGTCCTCCCTCGATCCCGTGCACAGTGGCACAGTATCTACATGCTTTCCACAACCCAGAGGCTTCAATCCCGGCCTAATCTAACCTTGCCCGACATCTGATCATGATCAGAGAGGGTAACGGGTGCCAAAGTGCGGGTTAGGTTAGGTAACTGGACTTGCTTTGGTAAGTACGGTTTCACAAACAAGACTCTCTCTTATTATAGCTGCACCCGACTACCGCTTACTAAGAGGTTGGTAGGAGACAGGGGAGAAAGAAAATGAAAAGACTATACTTACTCAGAACCAGAGTAGGCTACGCAAGCAAGTGGGATTCCCCTAGGAGGTGGCACAATTCAAGGTACACAACACATCAGCTTCTCCCCCAAGTGGGACTTCACTGCTCATAGAGAGCCTTGATCACTTCCCGCTCATCCAGTCACCCAGTCGGCCATTGAGTGCAACTCTACAAGTGCCAGTTTGTGTGCGAGTGTGCTTGCCACCGGATCAAATTCTGGAGACAAGGCATTTTAGCCGTGACCCCAATATCTTGCATTCACCCAGGCCTGCGGCTACGCGCTCCAATACATGGCGTCGTGCCAGAGACAAGACATGTACCGGTAGACGGAGAGATGCTGTCTTTGATTACGTCGGGGGGCGGAAGCACGGCAACACTGCGTTTACCATCATCGTCCACACCACTCAATTCCGCGAGTTTTACTTACTACTTTCTCCCCGCTGCAAAGCCCACGAATCGTTGAGCTCCAAGAATTTCCCCGGTCGGAACTCGGAAGCACGTCTTGAGTGTGGCTCATTATTTTGTTATATTTTGCTTCTCCCCTCTTTCCCTCCTGCTTCACCCTTTGTATGTACTCTGCCATCCCAGCAAACACCGTCCTCTCTCCATGGTACTGGGCCCACTCCATCATCAACCATGGCAGCTGAGTTGGATCAATTTACCGATACGAAGTTTCTCCAAGGGGGTGGTTTGACCAGTTGGGAACGGATGATGGAGCTGGAAAACAAATATCAGGTATGTGGGCACCCGTCTTGACCGCTTTCCTTATGGGTCGTGGCTTTGCGGCTGGATGTCTCATCATGTAAAACCACTGACCGTTATCCGTCCACCACCAACAGATCGACCAATCCCACCACAATGCTTCTCTTTCTCCCCCAACACCCTCTTCTCCCTCTTCCCTTGATCAACAGGAGCCATCTACACCTATAGCTGCCCGCCGTCTCTCCGCACAACAAAACTACCTGATGCTCAAAGCTGTCCGGCGGAGCCTTGTCTTACCACCACTATCAATCACCATCCCCACAGGGCTGACCGAAGGCAAACGCGAATTCATAAGAGAAAGGGACTACCAAGCAGAAAGGCGAGAGGAGAGCCAAGTTCAGCCAGGAGCGATCGCAGAGCCTTTGCACAAGCAGGTCAAATTCCTTGCACCGGACGAGGACGACGAAGAAGAGGAAGAGGCCGACATGTCAGACCAGTCTTCGATCTGTCAGTCCCCTAGTTGGGAAAATTACGGCGACAGGAAGAAGCAAAAAAAGGAAGATGCGGAGCGTCGGAAGAAGGAGAAGGAGCAGGCAGAAAAGGAGGCAAAAGCAGCCAAGAAACGTCTGGCTGCCCGGCTGAGCAAGGCTCCTCCCCCAACGTTGCCGCGGTCCCCAACCCAAGAAAACCCAAGGATCACCGCACTCACCAATCCAGAGCGATCCATGTCCGATACGCTTCTCACCAACAAGCATCTGTTGCCGAGCTCCCACCTCGTCACAGCCCAAAATGTCGACAAGTCGCTGTCAGCGGACGATTTGCAGCGACATAGCCGACCGTATCACACTCTTGCTTCATCAGGTATGAGCAAGGCTTCCCTTACCCAGAGCGAGCGCCAAGATCATCTTTTGCCTCAACACACAGTTCGCTACGAGAGCTTTGACCAGCGACCACAGCCGCGCCAGACACAGTCGGAGAGCCTAGGCGTTATTAACCCATCATCAGGCCAGGTACCATCTCCTCGGAGAGAGGCATTCCCCCCTTCATCTTCGAGAACTCCGATGCTGCGAGCAACAAGACCTGCTACAAGTCACGGCCGAAGCAATAGCTTACTACAAGGCGCTTCTCGGCTATTCAAGGGGAAAGAGGACGAACCCAGAGACAGCAACGCTGGCCCTCAGTTGCAAGACTCTCCACTGCTATTTGAGGAGGATACACGAGGTCGGTCCCGAGACGGATATCCACATGTCCGTTATAACAGAGTTCAGAGCGCTAGCCGCGCAATGGCTGGGGTTGCAGACGACCAACTACCCAGCACTTCCAGCATTGGACCATCATCGAGGAGTAGTTCTCAGACCACCCAAACGAGACGCTCATCTCTTTCGCAAGATGCCAGAAGTATGGCCATGAAGCTCGTTGGCATCAGAACAACCTCCGCCACCAAGCCGGATCGTCCTATGGATAAGAAACCAACCAAAGAGACAGATTACTTCAACTTCATGGAGCACGCGTATTCGGCCGCTATCCTCTCGTCAATGGCCACCGGAGGCAAACCTACGCCAGCTGCAGAAGCACCAACTCCTCCGAGGTCGCAGAGCTCGATTGGAGAGGCATCGGTCACATTGACAAACGCATCTTCAAGCCTCAAGGGGTCTTCTGTTACAGGGTCTGACGCAAGTAGCCACACAAAGAAGAATCGCAGTCTGAAAGACGCAGCAAGGGCAGCACTGGGTATGTCGACAGGGCATTCAGCAACTCCGGATGCAGTGAGGCCACCTGTACAAGCGCCTCCTTACCTGAGATTCCGAGCTCGAATGAGCTCGCAGCCTTCAGCCGCTTCAACGCCGAATGCTACCCCGCCGGTCGTTCAACAAACATTATCTGGTTCTCCTCAAATCATTACCCGAGAAGGCGAGACCTTGTCCAAACACACCTCTGATACAATACAAAGTGATGTAATCAAGACGACGGAAGTGGCGTTACCGCAGGTCAGTGCTTCGGAGGGCTCCTCTTCATCATCCGCATTTGATGAGGCATCACCACTTCCCTCGCCAACAACAACTCCGGATACGTCGAGGCCCCAGTCCTCAAAGGACATGCCATTGGTGGCCAATGATATCACGAGCAGCCCGACAAGTCTGGAGGAAAAGCAAGATGACGACCGGACTCTCCGTCAACGCTCCGAGGACTTGGCCTCACAGGCTTCCACCACACCTCGGGATGGCTCCGAAATACGTGATACCAATAAGGGGCTTACGGTGGGTGAGGAGTGGAGTAGGAGTGGACTTTTGATAGACTTGGACTTTGCTACACCACCGATCAGCACAGTTGCCAATGGTGAAGTCAAGGTCAACCACGGTGTTAAGCGATCAACTGCTGGTCTATGGTCGCTTTCACTAATAGATTCTAGTCGACCACCGTCGAGGTGCATGGACAATACTCAACATCAGCTCAACACGGAACAGGAGGATGAGACCCGTCCACAGCTCAGAATGTCCAAGTCACTTTCTGATCCAGATATTCGTGCCACCAGTGCATCGGTAGTCGCTCACACCATCCTGCCATTGACGGAAGATGCTATAGTTGCTCCCCCAAGGTCTCCTAAGCGGACTCGAACTCCTGGCTATTTCGGTGCTGAAATGAGGGGTCATGAGCAGAAGCTGCACCAGGCATTCTCCTGGGAGAAAGGAGATGAAGAGAGTTATCAAACAGTATCGATGTCAGAAGTGACAGCTAGAGA
Source organism: Neurospora africana FGSC 1740 (assembly GCA_000604205.2). Classification (NCBI taxonomy): domain Eukaryota; kingdom Fungi; phylum Ascomycota; class Sordariomycetes; order Sordariales; family Sordariaceae; genus Neurospora; species Neurospora africana. The sequence continues at coordinate 204,324 of HF970646.1, forward strand.
GAAGGCTGAAGTTATTTTGGGAACGGAACAAGGATTTGAAATGGCTGGGGATGAACCCAAGAGCAAGAGACGGCAAAAGTTGACATCTTCCCGGATGTCTGGTCAGGCAGGAGACATACGATCTCAACAACCACGAGCCGTCAGCGGAGAACGGAAACAGTCGGGATACCGGTATCCCAGCTCAAGCGAACCATCACCGATGCAGGACAGCTTTTCGTCTGCTTCTTCTTCTTCTTCGGCCGCAGGCGGCTCCAGCCGACCGAAGTTTACGACCTCAACAGCAGGTTTTGCTTCCTCTCCAGATCTTTCCGGCTCGTCATCGAGGCAAACTGAGAATTGGCCAGCGGTACCTCCCACCTCACCCCAGATGGTATCACAATTCCCTAGTCCACCATCAACATCCCGAAGCTCAACACCTCTCGCCTCGCCATTATCACCACCTCCTTCGACAACTTCCTTCGCCTCAACAGCATCCCGTTCAGCCTCAACACCTCCAGTCTCCATTCTCAAACAACCTCGCCCATCCATGCCCCCCATCCCAACTTCCATGCCCATCCTCTCCGCCCTCCCCAAACACATGCTCCACCAATCCAACCACTCTACCCCTAATCTCCCTCCTCCCGCATCCCGCCCCTCCACACTCGCACTTGCCCCCCACGGTCCCAGCGCAGAAGAAAAGGAAGCAGCGGCCCGACGCGCCGCCGCCGGCGGAGCTTCTTCTCAGCCCTTCGCCAAGATTTTGGTGCAGTGCTGCAGCTGCCAGTTTTTCCTGGACATGCCGTCGAAAGTGTACGAGTGCATAGCGAAGCCGGATGCGGTGATTGAGGATCGGGCGTTGGGGGTATCGGGGGCTATTATGACTATGGTGAAGTGTCCGTGGTGTAGCCATAAGATGAGTAGGGAGTGCTGTAGGGGGTATACGGCTATGGTTACGTTGGTTGAGAGGTATCATTAGGGGAGGGGGTGGTAAATGGGAGGTGAAGGGCGAGACGAAGGGGAAGAGTGTTTCCGAAGAATGTTTTATTATTGGATCGTGGCTTGCCTTGTTCATGCGTACGGTTGTGCTCAGTCAGATACCTGTGTCTTTGCGTTCTCCTTTCGGGTTTATGTTGGATAAGGCGAAAAGGCGTGTACTGTAGTTAGGGTAGTAGAAAGTAATTAACAAGGAACATTGCGCATAACGGGGTCTTAAGACCACATACCACAGTTCGGAGATGACGGCTGCGCGTAAACGAAAGGAGAGAAAAGAGACTCCTCGGCAAGGGGAAAGTAGTGACATGTTGTGGATGGCGCTCCCCACCTTCCTTCGTTTCCACTTCTGGAAAGAGCAGCCAGGTGGATGATGATGAGTTGTCCTTGAAAAGGCGGGATCGGAGATGCAAGTCAGGAAGTATAGCTGTAGGGGAAGGAGCGGCCGGTCATATGAGACATGGCCAATCTGAGTTCTATTCTTCCGCAACACGCCACTTTCTTTTTGTCACCTTCTTCCCATCCAATCGCCTCTCTGCTCTTTCAATATTGCATCAACCCTACTACATTGAACAACACACAACGATAATCTCGACATTTATTCAATCTACACATGGAATAATCTTGCAAATATATGAGGGTCCCCCTCACCCTCCTTGTTTGCCTTCTTCTTCTTTTTCTTCTTCTTGTTTCTCAAACAGCCAGGTTCACTTCACTATCGCCACATCCGTGCTTATTCTCTTTACTCACTTCCCTTCGTTCACATCGACACAATTCCGACTTGGCGTTGGGACAGTCTGCAGCACTGCTGAGCCTTCCCACTCAGTGATTTTTTTTTTTTCTTTTTCTTTTGGTCACTCAGAACCTCTCTTTCGAATAGGGTTACTTCACTTGAGCACTCTTTCTTGAACCCATATTCCGCCGCTTTGCTCGTAGCCCTTTCTTCAAGCATGACGGAAGCAAAGCAGGCTCGCTCTTGGCACTTTTTTTTTTTTTTTCTTTTGGCGGCGGCGGTGAAGTCACCGTTCCATAAGGGCTCTCAGCACCGGACCAACAGGAGTTGCAGAGTCGTGGAGGCGAGCGAGTGTTCTGTTAGTGTTCAGCCTTATCACGGTTGCACTCATATACTGACAGAATCCAGGTATTCGCCGCCTTCATGGTCGATGTGTTCATAACATTCCTGCTAGGGATTTTGTTCCCTATACTCGCCTCGGTTCAGCCACGCAAGAGCCCTATCGGCAACACCATCTCCACGTGCGCCAAGTTGCACAACTGGCTGGGCAGAAAGGTGGCTAATCAAATCGGCCAGGAGCACGCAGTCAAAGGGGCCAAGATCTGCTACAACATGCTTGTCTGTTTGGGTGACCAACAACTCGCGACTTCGATTGCCCTCTTGGTAGCAACGGTAAAGAAGCTCCACGTTGACGAGAGCCTCAGTGTCTACCACTTCAACTTGTTGGTACAGCTGGTGTTCCTTAGCTCGACTCACTTATACCATTAGTCTCTGAGACGAAGGTTCAGTTCTTGGTGGCTCGAGAGGGGTGTGATGGGTAATGAAAACACTTACGCGTAAAGATCGACTTATACAATGAAGTGAGTGAGTGGAGTGGAAGATCCGATGATCGTGAACAGTGACACACAGACTGGAGACGGGGATGAGCCATGTGAGTCCAGAGTCTAGACTGCCTATCTTATCAGATGTTTGCTTATCAAGCCAAAAAGGATCTGATAAGAGTGACCTTAACGGCCGCTGCTTACATCAGCAGTAAACAGATGACATCATCTCCACAATTGGCGGGAATGAGCCATTGAGGTTGTCTGTTTGGCGTTCGGCTGGTCGGGAAAGAGCGGGTCAATTCAAAGTTAAAAGCGGAGAAACGATGAAAGAGGGGCGGGGTTTTTCAGCGCTAAGAAAAAGTCGTTTTAGCGCTGCAGGAGTGGACACATGAGACCCAGAATATTCTGTGTGTCAATGACGGAGCAAACGCGCCCCCCTCGGGGCAAAAGCAAAAGTGCTGCAAAAGTTCAAGTGTCACGGACCCCCGATGGATATCTCCGGCTTCGCTCGACTTTTCCCAACCATCCCGAGTGGCCAACGTCAACCTTTCGTCAAACACACCATCCCTTCTCTCCTTCTTCTTCATCCACCATCTTATCCCTACAGGACCCTACCCTACCCTTACCCTCCCCTCCGGTCCTGTTCCTGCTGGTGTGGTGTTCGTGCTTTGCTTATCGCGACAGAACACAGCATCCGTGCAGTCAACAGCGACATACTTACCTTAAAAAGACTTCCCTCGGGTCCTTCCTCCCCCCTCTCTTAACAGGCAAAGTCATCTTTGCTGCCGGCGCTCCTCGCGCGCCTCTACAAAACGCCGGCCGCGGGGTCTTGTGAGACTCTACTATACTCTCGACTGCCAACCATGGCTTCCATTCTGCAAGGCGCGCACTCGTCAGCAGGTCACGACTACAATAGGATAATAGACCATCTCCATGACTCCTCCTCGTCCGCTTCCGCGTCTCCGACCCCGAGTGCCTTCCCCACCGTTGCCCAAGATGACAACGCTCCGAACGAACCGGTCGAGATCACGGCCGCCCAAAAGATGCTCTCCGCCACATCGGGCAGTCTACTCACCGGCCTGCTCGTGACTCCCCTTGACGTCGTGCGAGTCCGATGGCAGTCCCAAGCCTTTACCCGCCCGTCACCAACTGCACATACCGTTTCCGACTTTTCGAAACTAGCCGCCTCACAAATACCCAACGCCGCCTTCCGGCCCGCGAACCTCGGCGTAACCGCCTGCTGCCGCGAAGTCTTCTTTGCCAACAACTCCGAAGGATGCATCGTCGCCGCCGGACCGCGCATCGGCTCTGGCGCTATCACTCCCAGTGCCATCTCATGCGCAGTCGAGGAGACAAAGCAACGAAACTTCAACTCCACCCTTGACGGTCTCCGCAAGATCGCCCGCAATGAAGGCTTCACCTCGCTCTGGCGGGGGCTCTCACCAACCCTGCTAATGGCCATTCCTGCCAACATCATCTACTTTACCGGCTACGAGTGGCTGCGCTTCAACACTTCCAGTCCGATTCAGCAAAACGTCAAGGAGGAGTATGCAGCTCTGGTAGCCGGTGCGGGCGCTCGCATCCTCGCCGCTACGGCCGTCGGGCCTATCGA
>HF970646.1:212465-231188 GCA_000604205.2 Neurospora africana FGSC 1740
ATCCAATCGCCACGAGAATGTGGTGGGTGCCTTGAGAAGCCACCAGCGCCATGCAGAAATGTACCATTGCGGCGCCCAGGAACACTGTGCCAGTAAATGGCCGGCTCTCTGAGAAACGGAAAGCAAATACAGGGAGGTGGTCACACAAATGCTAGGGAGGTGGTCACACAAATGCTAGAGTGGTGTTTTAACGTACATGTTCCTTTCAGATACTGGGGAGGGTTGTGAGGACGTGGAATGGCGAGTGAAGTGGAAGTTTTGTGCGAGTAAGGTACCTAACAATTTGATGTGGATGAGGATGGATCCCTTATGTTGAGATCCAATTTGTTCTATCAAGTGTAAACTCTGTCTATCATTTCCTCGTGTTGATGGGACTTCTCCGTAACACCAACCTGTCTAGAAGAAAAAAAAAATATGAATTATCGACCGAAACCATCCGGACTCTCGGTTCGTAAGCCACTTCCCTCCGCTCTATCTTGAAGGCACATGTATACCTTCATGGACGATCTCCGATTCCCAGTTCCACCCGTGTATCTGTGTGCAATTGCCATCCACGAGCCTGGCCAAATGTCTCTTGCAGAATGTAGTAGAGGAAGAAATTATTTGACTCGTTACGAGGGCCCCCAAGGATATTGCCCTGCACTTGGAGTTCCTGTAGACTGATTGATGATCTCTTCGGTATCATCCGTGATGTAGACATCGATATTGCTATCTGTATTAGAATCGTCCGCTCCGGCGTTCTGTGTTGGTTTGTCGATTTCTCCGTAGTGTACTGCACAAGCGAAAAAAGGAACCGAGTATTAGCATGCAAACAATGGAAGCATTTGACCTCAAGCCGAGTAAACAAGAGCAAAGTACTTGATGAAGTAAAGGGGGCTTGGCGATCATGCGTACCTGAGACAGAGATAAGCAGTTGAATGATAGGAAGCACGAGAAGAATAACGGCCATAGTCTGACCAACTCCCATCTGCATCTCCTCCTTGGTTTCCTCTTCCAGCCGACGGAGATGCTCGGGGACTTGTATGTGAGTCCTTCTCCATGCATACAGCGTGACGTTAAAAAGCGACACAAACCAGCCGGTTACCATAGGCAGAGAGCAAAAATAATGAGTTATCGAGAGCCAAAGGACAACAAAGAGGCCTTGGAGTATGTAAAAGCAATCCTGGCTTAGGAAGGGGTCTGGCAGAAATATGCTGCGCCGTGTTTCCTGCCTAGAGGTACATTGATATCGATACCACGTCAAGAGGCTCTGTATTTTGTTTGACACGAGGGCAAGGAAAGCCCTGGGATCCCACCAGTTATGAGCCAAGATCAACTGGATGCAGTCGGCGATACTGAACTGGATAGCGAAAAGCAACATAATTAATGGGGGCAAAATCGCCGACATGGATATCCAGTCATATCCTGGGTTGTTCTTGAAGCATATCGCCGGGCAATCCCATGGCAGGTCCTTCATTCTTGCTGCGACCGCAATGTTGTACAGCAACAAGGCCACTAGGCAGAGCCTGAAGAAGATCCTGATGGCCCAATGGAGTCCTTCCGTCAAACGTCTGTACCATGGGTGAGGATCATGCTGCTGGTGTCGTCGACGTCGTGTACAACCGTCATCCTCGGAATCCCATTGATGCCTCAAGCGGTAGCAAATCATGGCGTAGGTAAAAGCGGTAGAGCTCAGGAACACCATTCCCAAGACAAGGGCGAAATGGTAGACGCTGAGGGTTTTGTCCAAGTGAAGCTTTTTGATGGTTGCTAGCAGTAGGGCGACCGAGCCGACTAGTTGTTGATCCCCCAGACAGGTGACCATGTCGTAGCAAATCTTGGCGCATCGGACGGCGTGCTTCCTTCCGATAATCTTTGCGACGGTTTTTCCGGCCCAGGCGTAGGCCATTGTAGTTTTGACGGTGCATTTGCGCGGCTGAACAGTGGCCAGTATGGAAAAGGCAACGCTGAGAGAAGCCGTGCTGATGACGGAAAACATGAATGCAATAATGACCTGGAGACACAACCAAATGTCTGTTAGTCATCCTCCTAAAATATCGCCGTCCGGAAACCACCAGGCTGATAATGAGGAGAAAGGACACTTACACCAATGCCGGCGATGTCAGGGTCACTTTGGGACTTGGGACACGAATCGCATTTTCCGTAGTGCTCTGTGCAGTTCCATTCGGCGCTGGTAATGTTGTAGTAAAGACGGGTGTGTATCGCGTCGTCTGCTTCACGCCAACAGCGGATAGAATCCGGATTATTCATTGTTGAGATGGATAGTGAGCATCAGAATGTTGAGCGTTTAAGGGAAAGCAAAGATCAAGAGGTTGCAGAACTGAGAAAGAAGGATTATTAAATGAAGCGAACAGGGACAACAAACTTACACGTTGGGGATTTAAGTTTATATATCCATGGTCCAGCATTGTCTGCTCAGCTCCTTTTCGTAGCCTTACAATTCCACACTCCAACTCATCCATACAAGGTACTTGAAGGTACTATAGACGACAGAGAAGCCTGAAAGAGCTAAAATCAAAGTTGAGTCATTAGGTAGCCTGGTATCCGCATCCCGGGAGAGAGGGGGGCCTAGGCTCAGAGCTCGGGGTTTACTTAGCTGAAAGCCATCTTCGACAGCGTGGCGTTTCTACTCCTCAAACACGAAGGAAACCGTGTCTCACCTAGTTTTTTTTTGCCAAATACCTCTCTGACCCAAACACAAAATCGTTTAGGTCGAAGCACCTCGGGACATATCTAGACCTCCCATCGTCTTCTCGACCTTTTGAACTATCAGTCTACTCAAGGACATGGCTGCTTTGGCGGATAATCCAAGAGCGAATGAACAGTCGGTAAGAAACGCATTCTGGCGCCACACCGGATACGCCCGATTCACTGCGAACCAGTCACTCACCGGACAAGGAGAGGACAGCAAACCCACCACTTACATTGTTGAAACAAAGAACGGCTCCAAGCCATCAATCTGGCATAAGGCTGTGTGCTGTGTTACACACCATCGATGCCATCCTTGGTGCGGTATCGGGCAAACAGAACGAACCGACAGATCAATTAGATACCTGTGGCACACTTCAAGTTGTTGTCTGCGGATCATGGCGGCGATAACTGCGGTAACAGTCACTGGGCTGTGTTGTGAGGAATGGGATGCGCAAGAAGATGCGGAAGAGGGCTCGAAAGACTTCCGGATCCGATCTTCAGGACACCACAAGCCTGGCCGGGACCGAGGGACTCTCTAGAGGTCCCTCATAGGAAATCCTCGATTGCTCCACGTTCTGGACTCGGAGAGTCATGTGATTGAAGAGAGACCAGAGAATCAATCGGAGACAGACGGCGAAAGAAACGAAGCAAAAAGATGTCGTAGGCAATGAGGGCATTGAGAAGTTGAAAGTGCAAGCCACGCGTCTCAAGTGGAATTCGTTGGTGATGGATGCTGAAAGAGACCGCCCTCGGAGTCAGAAAACCCTGCCGACTTCCTGCCTTACCTTATTCCGTGGCTGGCAAACTCGACTAATGACTCGCTGTTCGAGTTTTAGGTTCCTTGTCATCCAATCGCAAAGAACCAGATGCGAGAATAGCATCGCGGAAGGAGTATAGAAACATGGGAGCTGTAGAATAGTCCGAGTCGGGTCGTGGCTGCCTGCCGGCCTACTTACTGTCCTGACTGTCTTGATGCAGGAACATGTATCATGCAGCATGCACGACCCAGAGCCGGCTTCTGCATGCTCACCAAGCTTGCCCGGTTCCCGTCTATCTGAAAACTGATTCCGTCTTACCCTGATTCTTCAGACATCATTCCCAATGGAGGAATGGCTTCATGGTGTCCTTGAAGAGTGGATTGACGTTGGAACGGCGAGTGTCCCGGCCTTCCAAAAGCAGATCCCTGAGGCTCGTTGCTGTTCTCTCTACTCCGGACGGCGCAATGAGGCCCTCCATTCATGGTTGCACAAAACCTTTCTCAAGTAAATGTAATATGCCAGCGATGTTAGTGTTGTTGCCCGGTACGGCAGAAACGCTTTGGTTCAGGTTATAGGATAGCTCCAGTCTGTGGCTTTTACCAATACCTAGCTAACAGGTTCGTGTTTACATTCATGATGTTTGTGCTCATCGGATGTTCATGGAAGGGAGCCCGAAGAGTCAAAGAAAAAGAAAAAAAAAAGCAGTAGAGGTATTCAGGGTTAGTGAGGGTCATCTTGTCCTCTTCCATTCTTTCTGTGTCTCTTGCCTGGACGAGCAAATCACTGGCAGAGATACCTAGTGCAGGAAAAAACCCAACTGCCATGTTCCAACTCTAGAATGGCGTCCGGTCCTCGGAGAATCTTTTGGAGAGCTTGGGGATGTCTAGACTGGTACTTCATTGCTGATAACGTCCTCAGATGCCGCTTCCTCAGATGCCGCTTCCTCGGGTTTCTTCTCGTTCTCCCTATAATGCTCTGCCACATGGGGCAAGACCATTCGTTAGCTGAATATTCTTGTGGCGATATGTAAAGGCGAGAGGAGTTAGGACCCTTTCCCAAGAAAGGGGCCGCGGAAGAAAAAAGACCTGGGGAAAGCGGAAGAAACAACCCAGAACTAGGATAGGTACGCACCTCTGATGGAATCAAGGAGTTGAAGAAGAGGCTGTATGAGAAGAAAGAGGGGCACGATCTGCCCGAACCCCATGCTCATCTCATCTTTGATGTCCTCCGCATACCTTGAACGAATTTTCCCTCCCCAGGTATTCAATGTCCAGACGAAGAAGATGACAAAAAGAGAAGAAACCATCGCTAGAGATATGCAGGCGCCAAACACCTGTCTCCAGAATAACCTGGCCTGATGTATCCTTTTCTTCCTCTGGGCTTCTGTTTGCTCATCACCACTTCGTCCTTTGAGGAATCTGGAACGAAGACGGTCGATAACAGGAAATAAGCCGTAGGAAGGATCGATTGAGGACACTTGAAAGTAAGCGATAAATAAGGATATGAGAATATACACCCATGAGGTAATAAGCCAATCAGTTTCAAGCAGGTGAGGATTGTACGCGACACCCTGATAACACAACGCCGGGCAGTTCTTCTCAAGACCATACGTTTTTGCTGTGATCCAGCCGCTGTATACAAGTAATGTGCAAAGGGTGAATACGAGAAAGGCCCTCGTCGCTATCGGTAATCGTTCTCGTAGACGCCACCAGAATGATTTGGGGCTATCTTGGTTCTCCGAGGGTGAAGTATGGTTCTCCGGGGGTGTATTATTGCCGTAGAACCCCCTTTCCCGCATAACGCGCCAGGAAATGATTTTGTAACTGAAGGTGGTTGCGCTGACATACACCAGGTTCACGAGTAACTGCAAGTGAAAGACGCTGAGGCTCTTGTCGACATAGAGTTTCTTCAGGGTCGCGACGAGAAGGGCAAGGGCGACGGCAGGTTGCTGATCACCTAGACAAATAACCATATCGTAGATAACTTTTGAGATATTTCCGGCGTGCTTCTCGCCGATGAGTCTCACAATGGGCTCGTTGAGAAACGAAGCCAGTATAGTGTCCAGAGTTCGACAGTCGGTGGTCTCCGTTCCAGAGTGGACAGGTGTTAGTAAGGCGAACATGATGCCAAGCAATGCTGTAAGGCCAGCGGAGACCAGGAAAGCAGCGATTACCTGTAAGAGATTCCAATAATTCCGTTAGTTATTCGCCTGAAGTTTCTGTGTATAGACGCTTCTCCTTCCTTCATCTCACTAGAGGTACCGACCGCATACCCAGGTGACGCTGCACGTCCTGGGGCATCCTAGGGTATTTTCAACTGACTGGACTATGTCCCCAACAACAAAGCTCGGCAGCAGAGAGTACCCGGTCCAGCGTTGATACGCATGTTCTCATTGTTTGCATAGGAGCCTGATAATAAGGATGAAAAGATTAGGGAGAAACTTACACCAAGGCCAGCAATGTCAGGGTCAGCCTGGAGCCTAGGGCATGAATCACACATCCCATAGTGCTCTGCACAATTCCACTGATCGTTCGTGATATTGTAGTAAACACGCGTGTTATTGGTATCATCCGTATCCCGCCAGCAGCGGATGAAGTCCGGATCCATGTCGGAAAGGCAGTTTCTGTTGTCAGAGATGTTGCTTTTTGGAGAAGAACGAGAAAGGGAAAGGGGATAACCATAACGAACTGGTTTTTGAGAGAGTCATTAGATCAAAGATTCTGGGCCCAGTGATGATTATAACCCAACTTACCCACCTACCTCTACCTACCAACGACAGACACATCTGAGGGAGCCCAACCATTTTGTGATGCCAATCATCACTCGGCCTCAGCGCCACATTCATATGCAGCCCCCCAAAAGAAGCCTACTGTGTTCATCGAAAACCAATGCCGGCCAACGTATCTCACAGCTCATCCCAAAGCCCACACCAGAGAAGGAATAGGAGACAGTACGGGCCAATAGGGCCAAATCCAGGGGCAAGTAAGTCGTTTCGCAGGCCGTCTAAGCGGGGGTCGTTAAAGAGGTCCTGGGTTTAAGCCTATTTAGGAGTTGCACAGACCTCTTTTCTTCTAGAAACATATTCCTCCAGCGCAACCTAGAATACAGAAATTCACCCAAAAAAGCCCCCTTTTGGGGCCAGCTGAGTTGCAAAAAAGAGTTTCCAGCAATGCGGGAACCTTCTGATGCAGAATCATTTGCGTTTTCTGGTAGAAAGTGCGAAGATTGGACGCGTTGCTAGATGTAAAGTGTTGAGGGCACGTGTGACTATGCGGTTGGTTGGGCCAGAAACCCAGGACCTCGATAATGCTCCCCTCTGAGCCTCCTCGTTCACCGCCCGTCTGACGTCGGCCAGCATATCGCACACTTGTGTACTAGATGGTATGGTGATCGCGTCCGGTTCGTAGAGGTATCATGGTCGCCATCATCGATTTTCTCGAGGAGCCTGCTGTACGAAATTTACCCAGTTAGCTGAGAACAAACCAATCCACGCGACGGCAATAGAAAGGAACTCAGGATCTTAAGACTTACCGTCGTTGTCATTCTTCTCTGTGACTGTGTTGGCAAACGGTCATGGTGATGGTGATGGTGGAGTGAAGAAGAGGAAAGGATGAAGTCAGCTGGGAGAAATTCAATTCAGTTCCTTTTCAGCAAGTTCCCCGCCGAAGGCTACAAGCCGTCGGTGGCTTCCTCTCAAGTCGCCCGCAATCAATACGCCCCAGGCCGCCTGATGTGTAGGTAGTTGCCTGGACTGTACTGAACTTTGGTTCTTCCTGTCATCCATAGGTATGCTCTCTAAGCAGTGTTCGGAGGTGTAACTGATCTCCATGTCCCTTCTGGCCCGTTCTCAACCTCGTGCTCGGCTCTGCTCTCAGTCTGAGTCCCTCGCTCGACTTGGTCATGCACGTCGCTTCCTTCTTCAGCCTCTGCCACAGGGGGAATGAAAGAGAAAGTTAGCTTCAGATCAAGAGGTGTTGCGAAAAGGTGAATCAGAACCGACGGTGCAAATTGAAACCCTGGCCAACGGGAACGGCAAGAGAAGGAACCTGGAGACATGCGGTGGTACGTACCTGAAATGGAGTCAAGCAGCTGAAGAATAGGCTGAATGAGGAGAAGTAGTGGCACGATTTGCCCAAATCCCCAACTGTTTTCATCTTGGATATCCGCCGCATACCAGGACTTGTTGTGCTCTCGCCAACTCTTTGCCACGCGGTACAAGTAGTAAATGAAAAAGGAATGTGCCAGCAATATGTTTCCACAAACACCGAATATATTAAGGAAGTTCGATGTCTTCTTGAGGTGCCGGAGAAGAAATCTCTTTCGTGTAACCGCAAGGCATTGCGTAAAGGTGATGACTAGTGTATAATAAATAGGGATCCAATATTGTGTAGCCCATACCTTTGCTGCCTTGCCATTCAACGGTATGTTTTTGAAGCACAATGCTGGACAGTTTGGTTCCATGCCATCGGCCCTTGCCGCGACCCAACCGGTGTAGAGAAGCAGCGCTGTCACGGTAGCCATGAGGAAGGACCTCAGCCGCATGGACAAGTTCAGGTGTTTGGTCACCCGCGCCGGCCCTTCCCGGCCATTGGTTGCAAGTCCCACCTCTTCCATCTGGAAACTTGCGCGAGGAACGACCGTCTGATATTGCGCCGGTCCTTCTCGGTGATTGGACTTCAAATCATTCTTTATACGCAAGGCGATGATTGCGTAGGCGTAAGCGCAGTAACTCAGGCATGCCAAGTTCATTACCAACTTCAAGTGGTAGACGCTAAGACTTTGGTCGCTGTAGAGCATCACGAGCGTTGCTACCAAAAGGGCGTTGGCTGTTGTAAGTTGTTGGTCGCCCAGGCTGAATACCGAATTGTAGCATATCAAGGCCCAGCGTTCGGCTTTCTTTATCCCAAGTCTTTTGATGATGGTTTCTATCGCGGCTTTTTCTAGAAGGATGTCTAGGGCATCGCGAATGGCAGTAGCCCTTGGTCGCAGTGCTGCTGATAATATAGGAAAGATAATGCCCAGTAAAGCTGTAAGGCTAACGGAGACCATGAACGCAATAAATACCTAGTCAATTGTTACACTGTCAGCTATTGATTATGTATTCTGTAAGTAACGGAGCATGACTTTGCATGCTCCGATATGCTGTTCATCGACGGGAGTAAGGGACTTACACCGATCCCCGCTATATCAGGATCCCCTTGAAGTTTAGGACAAGAGTCACAATTTCCATAGTGCTCTGCACAGTTCCACTGGTCGTTCGTGATATTGTAGTAAACACGCATGTGATTTCCGTCACCTGCCTTCCGCCAGCAACGAATGAATTCGGACCCCATGTTGACTATGCAGGCAGGACCGTCAAAATTCCGCGGTGTTTGAAGGTCGAAAAGATGTGGGATAGTCAGTAGATGCGGAAAGCAAACACCAAATAACACCTTTCAAAAGGGTATTGAAGAAAGCGAGTCGGTTTTTAAAATGACACTGGCGTCTGGCTGTAGTATACTCGGCATTGTCAGCTTGCCTAACAGGATATCTCCGACTTTTCACTTACCTCTACCAACCAACGACTTCTACGTCGAGAAATATGGCGGGCTGATCATGCGACACTGCCACTACAGTTCACCTGCTAGCGTGGTACTTGCAGCTCTTTAACCACATTCAAGATGGCCAGGCGGGACTGCTGGCGTGAAGAGCATCCAGTTGGCTATTGCCCGCTGTGACCCTGGCTTTGGAGTGGTTTGGACCAATGGGAGCTCCGGAATCCCTTGTCCGAGGAGGTCGCAAGTCTCGAGCTAACAGCTTTGATCTACATAGTATATCAGCCTTAAACCCCCCACGCAGTCCATCGCCCCAGCCAAAACCCTTACAGGGCCAGTGCACCTCACACCTTGGTCGCCTCCCTGCCTCTCTGGCATTGTTCCAAAGGTGTGACAGGCCAGGCTAGTGACATACAGATAGGCGGGGCCTTCTTTAACGCAATATGTTTCCTTATTCCTGTCTTGGAGAGCGCGTCGTGCTCGTGTGGAGACCGAGGCGGGAGTGAGTGTGATGGAAGAAAATGTAGGGGTGTAGGGGTGTCGCCTTCGCCGCCATCGTCGAGTGGGAACATGCAAGGTTTTTTTCCACAGAGTTGAGTTAGCTAAGCTCGAGGGGATGATGATCATGGTGGTTGGTGGAGGGAAGTGGATGTCGATCGGTAACAGATCTGGTGCGACTTGCGCAATCCATCCTTGTCACTGACTTGCCATCGCTTCAGGGGTCAGGAAGGCTTAGTGCTGTACCACACCATTGAGTATGTACCTATCCAGATGTCAAACAGAAAAAGAAAAATGTGCAGATTTCAGGTGTCGGTGAAGCGTTTGGTTGCGATGGTGGTGCTCGGGCAGGAAATGAGGGTGTCGAGAAGTTGGATGTGAAAAAAGAAAAGCCCTCAGTAAAATCGGTGTGGACGCTAGAAGAGACAGCCTGCTCTCGGAGTTTTAAAAAACGCTGGCTTTGTGCCTCTCTTCTCTCCGTGGCCGGCAGGTTCGACTGAGAACTGACGGTTCGAATATAGTGTAGATTCGTTAGGCGGTCGGAAAGAATAAGATGAGCGAGGAACACCTCGGAAGGAGCAAGGAAAAGGAGCTGCACGAGTTGAGATGCTAGCTAAGCCGCGGTTGCTTTCCTGCCTGCCTAACTGACTGACTGAGTGAGTGAGTGCCTTCCTGGTAGCAGCCAACTTTGCCTGACCCACCCGTGCCTTCCCTCACCTCACCTTCACTCTTCCATCGGTTCTTCCTGAAGACAGATTTTTCGCTGTCTGAAATTGATTCTTCCTGGAAAGTCTCTCGAGTTGGGGGGAAATGGCGGATACACTGCGACTACGCCCCTTTTTGCCCAGATGTAGAGGTAGTACACGTTGGTTACCACGTCCCTCTAACATGAGGCCCTGTACTCGGGGCCACGCTGTTCATACTCATGTGGCTCTCCAGACTAGTACCTGAATCCATGGCACAAATGCTTCCAAATTCTCCAGGTGTCGTCGCCCCAGCTCTATCCTCGGTATCTTTATAATGTTCTATGGTGAGCAAAAACACGAGTCGTCAGCAGGATACCACCACAAGTATCCAAGAGTAGGATCAGTACGGCACAAAGAGGTGAGATCAAGATGGTCTTCCAAAAAACTAGGTAAGCACTTACCTTTGAGAGAGTCGAACACTTGTAAAACAAAAAGGATCAGGAGAAACACGGGGACAATCTGCCCAAACCCCATGGCCTGCTCGGCCTCATATTCCTCCTCGTCCATCTCGCTTTGGCCCGAAACCCTGCATTGGACGGCCCAATAAAAATACAGGCAGAACCAGACTGTCGTCTCGAGAAGCTGACAGAATTTTGAGTTTTTAAGCAGCCAGAGGCGAGAAAGGACGGCTTTGACTGGCCTAAGGATCCACCGCCCAGTGAATCGAACGGTCGCAGAGCATGGTTGTCCTTCTGGATTCTGTTGGTTCGTGGAGTGCCGTTGTATAGTAGGGACTCTCGACGGCCGGCCATCTTCAAGCACGGTTAGAGGAGTGTCCATCTGGTCCATGTTGCGGTGAGAAACCTCAACGACTGTCGGAGATCTCTTCACTGCCATCCGGAACCATCGCCATACGCTTGTCACAAGACTCGCTTGCTCAGTGCGTTCTCTTGATCCAAGATTGGCTGGGAGCCCCCTATCATCAATGAGTTTTGGACGCATGTAAAGAACCCACCAATGCCCGACCATGCCAGTGAAGAATGGTATGTTGTCAACTATGCCCGTAATGTCAGATGAAATGATCCAAAGATAATTCACTATCATCCATTTCCTTCCCTCCCCGCCAAAAGGGGAGTTTTTCATCACACACAGCGCGGGACAGCCTAGGCTTACGTCCCAATCCTCGCGGGCGGCTGCCCAACTGCTATAGAGCAGCAATACGTCCAGGGTGTACATTAGCAATAATCTCAACGTCCATGGCAATCCGTTTCGGAGTCGTTTCCAAGTCAGGAATGGCTTGGCGTCTTCGGTATCATCAAAGGCATTCTCATCCTTTGGTTCATCCATGTACTTCATACTCCAATGGGTAATGGTTGTGTACGTATAGGCTGCGGAACTGAGAAATGCTATGCTGATGACGTAGGTGAAGTGGTAGACGCTGAGTGTCCCGTCGATTTGGAGCTTTTTGATCGCAGCAATAAGAAGGGCGATGGAGGTAACAAGTTGCTGGTCTCCTAAGCAGAGGGTTAAATCGTAACAGACCTTTGCTATTTTGATGGCATTCTGCTCATCCAGTTTCTTGCCGACCAATCCACCCAGCCACGGGCGCACTCGGGCGTCGATGCGATTGACAATCCAATTTCGTGGATGCACTGATGCTGATAGAATGCAAACCAAGCTGACTAAAGCAGTAATAATGGCAGATGCGAACAACGACGCAGTTACCTACATGCATAGGAAACAGAGGTTAGCTTCTTTCGGTCGCTCTTGTTATCAATTTCCATTATGTTGGCGGCACAAACATTTGCTGGAAGCATGAAAAACGACTTACACCTGTTCCCGCGATGTCAGGGTCAGCTTTCAGCGGGGGACATTCACATGTCTCGAAGTTTTTTGCACAGCTCCAGGTGTTGCTCGTAATCTTGTGGTAATGACCAGTCTCCGGGTTCCGACACAGAAGAGTATCGCCGGAGCTCATGTTGACAAGCAGCAATTTGACGATGATAGTTGTGATCAAGTCAGGTAACGGGTGTGTGTCGAGCGGAAGAGTATCAGGTCGTCTATGTTGGAAGGAGATTACCTTCTTACCAATGGCAAACACCTTCTCCTTTGCTGCCGCGAGCCGCTGTTCGGGGGCTTGGCCCAGAACCTGCCTGCCTAGCGCCACTTGACGAGGACATGATAGGCTAACCAGACGCCGCCTTTAACGCCATGCAGAGGATATCTTGTCAGTCGCCACTTTGCGCCCCCAAAGCCTGAGACGGCCGTCATCAACGCTGCACATTGCGCAGCACAGAGACTATATTCGAGCCCTCTACTCCAGCCCAAGGATCAGAGAAGGCCCTTATCGGCCTGAAAAGATGATAGTGTAGGTATTTATAGTAGACTGTAGTGGCTCATCAAACTTTCCTATTCCGTGATGCACCTTTTGACGTCACTTTTTCTGTCAAAAAATCGATGTACCAATCCAAAAACTATTTCCCAGGTAAACCGAATAAACCTAAGCAAAGCTCAATTGAGTGTATTAAATTTGGATAGGTGGAAGATTATTTCTTTATCGGGTGTTGCGGGTGTCTTTTGGTGTAAAAAGAGGGGATGCTCCAAACTCTTGGGCACTCACTCTACGCTTTATTTGTTTATCGCCTGATTTGTGCGGGGCTGGAATAGTCTGCTGTTGATTCCAACAACTTTACGGCTCGACAAGCGTTACCAAAAGTGGGCTCTCAGAGCGATCCATCGGAGTTGGAGGCGGATGGCTCGCTTATCGGTTCCCGTTTCCGACTTCCAACAAGCGCGTCTCGGGGAAGCTCCTCGACTTGAGGTAACGTGAGAAGAACAAAAGGTAGTGGTCGCTTCAATTGGCCTCGCCAGATATCTCGCTTGACTTCGAAGCGAGCAGTATATAGCCGGCAGTTCCGTAGGTGGCTTTGAATGACACCTTCTTGAAAAGAACAAGGCTGTGGGGAAAACAAAAAGCGGACGGAGGTGCAAGCTAAGCATTTCTTCATCAGCAAGTCCCAGTGGAAACGGAAGCAAAGGAGGATCGATCAGTTCGCTTTTTTCTCGAAGAAACGTCCGCGTAACTTGAAGATCGTATGATGCATAGTTTAACCGCTGTATCTTGAGGATAAAGAGGCTAAAAGGATCCTGCAAAGAGCCGCAAAGCTAGAGAACGGATGAGTTAAGTTTGTCGATCAAAAAGGGTCGATGCTTGAGGCAGGTTGGATAGGCATCCAACCGACATCTCAGAAGTAACCTTGAGGAAAGTAAAATGACTGGGAGGTATTGGATGAGAGCTTCGGGACGTCGTTCCGTCTCCGTTTTGTGCTTGATAAGACGTTGGGTTCGTTAACGTCGACAACTATGACTTGTGAGGCGGAGCCGGGTTTCTGGAGCCGCAGGCGTAGAGGACTCTAGTGGATATCAGGACCAGCGACAATATCACGGTGTATTTGCAAAGAAGGGGGTTTGTGGCGTTGAACACGCAAGGATATCTTGGAACCAACGGCGTTTAACATGCGACAAACGCCTTGCGCAGTGCATGAGTTAGCTGGCTGATGTCCCCTGAACCATAACAGACCTGGCCTCAGCCACTGAAACGATGTTTCGGACCGAGTGTACCCCTGGGTGGGAAAGGCGTCTTCGCTACCACGCTGTCCTCGGCAGAATCTCCCGAACGACCGTTTCTTATGGGCTGGGTATACACTAGTAGATGCCAGACAAAGCCTCGCTGTTGATGATGATGTCCAACGCAGTCCTGATCAACGATGAACTTTGGCAGATGTTGGACATAAAGAAAACGAAGTGGCCACTGGCTAATGGGACGAAGAAAGGCTTTCAAATCTTCCGGACCGGTCGATAACCCCCACGTCCCGAAAAAAATGTTATCTTGACCCTCGTGATGCCACCGCCATTAGCGTGCATAGGATAGTGACAAGCGGAAACTAAGGCCGGGTGATATGCATGCAAGAGGGTGGAAGGGACATTTCCGAGGCCAACTTTGGCCCTATGCAGCGAATCCGACTTTGAAACTGAACAAGCTTCTCTTGCAGTAGTGAAGCTTCTGGTGGTTTTGGTTGGTGGAGTTTTGGCGGCCATGTGATTGGGAGAAGGAGGAGGACCAAGAGTGAGGCTCTCGTCGAGGACTCAACGAGGTGGCATTTTCAGGACCAGTGAGACCCAAGCCAGCGGCCATGGTTTGTTTGGTTTCCCGATGCCGAGCTTTTATACACATGGATTCTGCGATTAACACAAGAACAAATGCAGAGGATGTATGATTCCGATCATGAACGGGAAACCAGTTCGGCGTGATGGGGAGGAGTGGAAGTGGAGGGTAGCTTGAGGGAACTCGGAACCAGAGAAACCAAAAGGACGGATACGCGCGAGAGATAGACGCCAACACGTCCCCATTAAACGACGTCTCGAGACCATCAACGGCGACGCATACCGAGGAGTCCTTGGATCTCGATTGTGTAACTTGATTCAGTTGTGAGGGTTGAGCGAAGTTGCAAAGGATGCTGAGATCGGAATGTCGGGAAGCTCGCAAAGAAGGAACAAAAACAGATGTAGGGTAGTAGTGAGAATGAGGCTCCAGGAAGTTTAATGGGCGGTGCAACGGACTCGCGAAAGGCTGGTCGTGAGCTTCAAGATGAGTTTGGACACATGTGAAGTGTCCCTTCTCCTTTTGAGCTTGAAAGGAAAAGAAATTTCTTGTGTTCTTTCCCAAAAAGTGAGTGATGAGTGATGACCCCTGGGCGCCTTCCCCAGTTGATATCAGAATTGCCCCTGCTGATGTTCCACTTGCACCTTCCTTGTGTTTCAAGGACAGTAAAGAGACCATCAACTCCGATCAACCACGGCCAAGAGGGGGATGGTGCGACTTTTCAACCTCATGAGTTCCCGAAACAGATCAACTGAGTGGTTACCCCTACTGGAACCCCATGTCGTCGGATCGGGGATTTCCAGGGAGCAAGCCCAAATTATACACCAAATCGAGGATGGACAGGTTACACATGCTCCAGACGCCTGGAAGTCGGATGAGTCGCCAAGGTGTCGGGGCTTGGCTGCATTTCCGCATTCTGCATTCCGATTGTCCAAGATGGAGTTTGCGTATATCACGTATCCACGACCGGCGAACGCAGAAAGCCCGGGTGTTCGAGCAGCCGGATAAGAGAACCGCGAACGGCCCGATGACATGATAACCCACGGGGCTGCTCCATTGATGGGCAACAACGACACTCGTCGGCGTGGAGACGACCGTCTGAGGTTACGAGTCAAATCGTGGCTCGGGAAAACACCGGTAATGTTTGGACGCCCGGAATCGACATTGTCGAATGAGGTCCGATGGAATTCCCAAATGTTGGAGGAAGACGGCCCGGGAAGCCGATTTAAGGTCGCGGAACGGATTGCCGGAACGGGCGATGAGCCTCCTGCTAACATCTGTTTACTTGCATCTCCCCGTTTTTGGTCATCCTTCTTGGCAAGGAAGCTCCTCTCCAATTTCCCCACCAAATCCAAAACCCCATCTCCACTCTTGGTCGCCTTATGGATCTCAACCTCCATCGCCACTTCAACTTCAACATCATTGAAGCCAGGAATACCTACACGTCTCAAATGACCACACAAAGGGTCAAGTCAGGCGTAATTCCGCGCCGCACCATGGGAAACAGTCCACGGCTCGCTTGTGCCAGAGCACTTCCATACGATGCAGCATGAAGCAATGGAACCTTCAGGGCTCTCAACAACAACCTCCGCCGGCCCTGCCTCCGCATCGACAAGGACAAGGGTTGCCAGTCGATACCACGCTACAAATCGAAGCTCCAAATCTTCCCTTTTCAGCCAGGCGGAGACAAGCCCAAGAGATGGCTCGGGTTGTAATGACCTAACGATAGGACTGGAAGGACTCAACGTCTCCCAACGGACAACGGAAAACGCCGTTGAATCAGTCCGAGATTTTGCCACGCCAGACGCCAAATCTTAGCGATCTGCAAAGCCCAGAAACTTGTACGTCGTCCAAGGACCCAATATCGTGGAACTTGACAGCAGACAAAATCTTCCCAAGTGCTGGCAGCGAACAGCATGATGCCGTCTCGACCTTCAAGCGCTTTCTTGCTCTACGCTGGGAAACCGTGGAGATCATGTTTTTATAACCTCTTTCCTGCTGGTCTTTAACCCCATTGCATGCCTATCATTACGACCAAAGACAAAGGATGCACCTATGCAATATAACCATGGGGTCAGACTGACAGACCGTGCCTCTCCCCGGCTGATACTCTCCAATACCCACCCGCTCATACGGTCCGTCCCTACCGATATGGCTATATCCACCCGAGGGCAATCATTTTTGCCCATCAAGGTCACAAAAGCAACACCTCTCGGCCCATCTACAAGAAGCTACCGCTACACGTGTAGCCCCAGCTCCCATCCGGCCCACTCCCACACTCCCCACGCTGTGGCACCTTGCCCATGTTCCTTTCTGCTATCCTAGCAATGTCTACACTAGCTTCCTCCCTTGGCAGACCGGGTTGATCAGCCCTCCATGCAACTCCGCCATGCTTCTTCGACCAAGTGACCTCCGACACTTGTATTTGAGTTGCGGTTGCCCTACCCACGGGACCCCTGAGCTACTTTGTCTTCCCTCAAGATCACGCCCTGGACAAAGTTACCTTGTTTCGTGAATGCCCCTGGCCTGGTACAAGTCGACTTGGTACATTTTGAGCTGCCACCATCCCGAGCTATCCTGGACACCTTCAAACTCCTGATGACATGCTCTCACTGGGCATGCTCACATAAAGAGCGGTTAATCCTCGGAAGTCAGCATGGAGAGTCTCTCCACCTGTTCCCCGGTTAAGAGTCCCGGGCAGTTCTATAAACTTCCCGCCTCTTCCCAGTTTGATTTCATGTAGCGTACTCCGATAATTTCACCCATTTCATCAGGCCCGTTGTCTTCCCCGGTGCTGGAACAACGTTTGCTCGACAGTTCCTCCATCACATGCTAAACACTGCTTGACGATAGATCCCCCTCAACGACTCACTGGTCGCTTTATCCATTGAGACTTCTCATACCGAGCTCTCAACCGCGGACCCCAAGATCAGCCAGCATGACTTCACTTTCCTCGATTGCCGTTAGGGGAGGCCCCTTCGAGCGGGATATCGATCCCAATGCCTCCCCTTCCAGCAGCATTGACAGCAACAACACGCCCGATACCGAGTTCTCGCCCATGGGAAGCCCGTTTCAGGAGGTGGCCGTCCCGAAGAACAAGAGGTTTCTGGCGAAAAAGAAGTTGGCAAGCCTGACACAGGAGGAGAAGGTATGGCATTCGACATATTCCCGAGAGAGACCGGCAGGAAGCTGACGGGTACAGATTTCCCTCCTCACTGCCGCAGACTTCTGGAGGACAAAGTCGATTCCGGAGAAAAATATCCCTGCAGTCAAAACGAGTGATGGACCCAATGGTGCTCGAGGTGGTATCTTTGTTGGCGGTACCAAGGTGAGTTCAGAGCCATCAAGTTGGCCAATTTGATTCCGTGCTAATCATCAACAATAAATAGGCTGCGCTATTCCCCTGCGGTATTTCATTGGCCGCCACATGGAACAAAGCCCTTCTCCGTGAAGTAGGCCGTCATCTAGCCGAGGAAGCAAAGGCTCGCCAGGCCAACATTCTCCTCGCGCCCACAGTCTGTATGCACAGGCACCCTTTGGGTGGAAGGAACTTTGAGTCTTTCTCCGAGGACCCTCTTCTTACTGGCAAGCTTGCCGCTCAGTATATCAAGGGTCTTCAGGAGAGGGGTGTGGCTGCTACCATTAAGCGTGAGTTCCAGCTGTCCATGGATCCGAATAGACATAAAGCTGACAAAGGACAGACTTTGTTGGTAATGAGCAAGAAACAAACAGGTTGATGGTCAACTCCGTGATTGCCGAAAGGCCACTCCGTGAGATTTACCTAAGGCCGTTTGAGATTGCCGTTCGTGAGGCTAAGCCATGGGCTGTCATGTCTTCTTACAACCTCGTAAATGGGGTTCACTCTGACATGAACACTCACACCTTGAAGGAGGTTCTTCGGGATGAGTGGAAGTTTGATGGGTGAGTGACCACCATTACCCCCTTTGGGAACCCCACTAATACTGAGACAGTGCCGTCATCTCCGATTGGGGCGGTGTCAACTCTACTGCCGAGTCAATCAAGGCCGGTTGTGATATTGAATTCCCCCACTCCAAGAAATGGCGTTACGATAAGGTCATGGAGGCCCTGAACAAGGGGGAACTCTCCCAGGCTGACATTGACAGAGCGGCTGAGAACGTCCTCACTCTTGTCGAGCGCACAAAGGGAAGCGATCTGACACCCGAAGCTGCGGAAAAGGAAGATGACAGAGAGGAAACCCGGGAACTGATCCGGGAGGCTGGTATCCAGGGTCTCACCCTTCTGAAAAATGAAGGCTCAATTCTGCCTATCAACCCCAAGACCACCAAGGTTGCCGTCATCGGCCCCAACGCCAACCGAGCTATCGCTGGAGGTGGTGGAAGTGCCAGCCTGAACCCCTATTACACCACCCTCCC
>HF970646.1:256442-267997 GCA_000604205.2 Neurospora africana FGSC 1740
CTCCTCACCCTCCCTCTCATCAGAGCCAGCATCCTCCTCCCCATCATCCTCGTCGTTATCAGAAGTAAACGGTTGGAAGTTTGCCGCTGTGTGGTACAGACCACCACCACCACTACTCTGCTGCCCGGCTTGCAACTCCTGGATCCCCTGCCCCTGCCCCTGCCGTTGAGCACTCGCTGCTGCTGCTGCCGCCCTCAACGATTGCTCCGCCCGAATATGCGCCTGGGCCGCAGCGTTATGCGCACGCAAGCCATGTGCCGCCGCTGTGCCACCGGGTGATCTAGTGACGGTTACGCCGAGGGGCTTAATTTTCATTGTTGCTGGGGAGGCGATTGCCTTGGCGGCGGCGGCGCGGGAGGAGCGGGTGAGGGTGGTTCTGTTTCTGGTTCTGGTTGGTTTGGAAGTGGAGGTAGCGGTGGTGGTAGTTTTCTGCCTTTTCGATGCTTGGTTCTGGATCTGGTTTTGGTTGGATTCAGACTCGGACTCTTCAGCTGCTGAGGCTTCAGCGTCGGACCTAGAAGCAGAGGAATTCTCATCCATGGAGTAAACACCCGCTTCAGCCGCTTTGCGCTTTTTGCCTTTGCTTGGGGATGGGCCACTGGGGCCGGGTACTGAGTGTTGGTTGTGGGCAGAGCCTGACAAAGATCTAGTTCCAGATCCAGATCCAGACACAGAAGCAGAAGCAGGCCCAGAACCACCAATACTAGACTTCAGCCTATCCCACTGACTACCACCAGCCGTGGTGGATTCCGAGGCCGAACCAGTCCCACTAGCCTGCCTCACCGTCTTCCTCGGTTTCCTCCCCGCACCAGGACGGGCGCCGCCTCTATTAGAGCGTTTCTTTCCTTGCCCTTCCTGGTTGCCTTCTGCTTCGTCATCACCGTCACCATCACCGGGTTGAGACGGAGCGGGAGTAGAGGTTGAGGTTGACGCTGCGGTTGTGTAAGCTGATGCCGATGCTGAGGTGGCGCGGGAGGTGTTGTTTATCGCTGCGGTAGTCGCGGCTTGCGCTGCTGTAGTTCTCAACTGTCGCCTACGACGAGCCGTAACCCTCGAAGGCGAAAGCGGCGCGTCGCTATCTTCCGACTCGTCCTCATCACGCTCAGCCTCACTGTCACTTATCTCCGAGACGGCTCTAGTGCGGCGACTGCGAGTCGGTTGACCAGAGGTGCCATCAGCATCAGCCATGGGGACATCACCATCTTCATCAGCCTCTGCCTCTTCTTCCTCTGCAGCTGATCCCTGATCTTCCTCCTCCTCTTCAGGACTAGGAGTCTTCTTCTTCCTCCCAGCACCAGGCCTCTTCCCACCGCGCTTCCTTCTCTTCCGGCCCCCAGGGAAGTAAGAGTCCTCATCTTCATCATCATCATCCTCCTCATACAAGGGAACGGGATCCTTAATCCACGTTTCATCCTCGTAATCATCACTGGGGGGAATCTCCATCACAGCCGTCTTGCGAGCGCCGCGTGCTCGACCTTGGCCTTTAGCTTTGCCTTTGGCGGTGGTGCTAGCCTTGGTGGTCGCCTTGCGCGCCGTTCCTTGAGCGAGACTACTACTGCCTCTCTTGCCTTTGGATTTGGTAGCGGTACCGTCGTCTCCATCTCCATCCTGATCTTGAAGCAGCTTCTTGGTGAGGTTCGGGAAGTTGTCGCCGTAGTTGAAGAAGAGCTCCTCCCCGGCTTTGATGTCGCGTAGTGCGGTGAACTTGATGCGGTACTCATTGTTCACGTACACGATCTTGGGCGTGATGTTGCAGGCTTTCTTGTCGCTTTCCGAGGCATGGTTGATGTACCGGGAGAGATTGCCGTACATGGCTGCGTCGACCCAGATGCCTTCGTGCTCCAGCAGCGTGAAGAGGTAGGAGCTGGTGCCCTGAGACCCGAACCCTTCTCCACGACGAGCTTCCCGACGCACACCTTCATCGTGGGTTATTAGCTCGCCGGTGTACTCAATCACGAACTCGTCTTGGGATATGTCTTCGGCAGTGAAGAGGCCGTAGCCGCATCCTTCGAGTTGGGATTTGCCGAGCAATACAGTCTTAGATGCTCCCCTCTGGAGACTGACATTCTGACACCCCGTCGAATGCAAAGCCTCATCATGGGCATTATCCGGATCCGCTCTTTCTTTTGCTCCACACCCTTTGCATACAACCGGGTCGCACTCGCGGTTGAGCATGATGCAAATACACGGCTTTCCTTCCTTCTGTTTCTGAATACAAGTCTTGCCCGTCGAGTGACACGCGCAACCGGTGAACTTGAGTGCGCACTCGTCTACCGTGCACTGGCAGAACCGATCACAGAGTAAAGGACGAGGCGAGGCGTTGGCGCAAGGACAGGCTCGGTTTTCTTTGGTGCAGGGACCGTCGTGATGGCACGGTTCGGTGATCTCCCGGATGGAGTGCTCGTGCGTGGCGGTTTGGTCTTGCCAGTCGCCCATGAGACACTTCTTGCGGCGGTCATACCATGGGAGCGGTTTGACCTTGGCTGGGGGACCGCCCTTGGGGCCGGTTTTGGGGCGAGGTGGTGAGACGTGCGGGAGGGAGAGATTGAGCTCTTTGATCTTGCGGTAGACTTCCCAGCATTTGCGGCCTAAGATGGAAGCCACCACACATTGGGCTTTGAGGGTCTGACTGTGCCCGACACTGACAAACATGTCCTCCAAGACAGAGACTTCGCTGTTAGCCCAAGGGGTGACGGGGGCGGCAGCAGGACCAACGTCGTAGTGCCGGTAGCAGGCGTTGTGACAGGGGAGGTGAAGAGCCTTTTTGGAGGCTGCTGCCACAGCTTCCTCGTCGCCGCCCATGGAGGCGACTTGGTCAGCCCACTTCCGCTTGAGAGCCCGGATGACACCGCCGACGCTATCAAGGGAAAATGTCCGGTGGTAGTTGTGGGCGTCGATGTCACCATGCTCGCAGTCGTGGCTGAAGCAGACGTTGCAGCCCAGAACCGCGTAACTTGAAAGCGAGGCCTCGACTTTTGGGAGTAGACCGTTGCTGTCTGATTGGTCACGTTGAGGATTGGCTGGAGGGGGTGTCTCTTTTGCACGCTTCTCGTCGACGACGGTCTCTCGCTTTTCGAGGAGCAGGACATCCCGAAGGGTGATGGAACGCTCCGGGTCGGTGTTGTTTCCGAACACGTTGTTAAATGCCAGGGTAAAGATCCGTGCTGCCTCCACGGCCTTTGGCGACAAAACGGCATCGGCCTTGTAGGTATTGAGAAGGGCGTCCTTTTGCTGTTGTGTGATGCGTGCTTTGTTTTCCTCCTGGCTCAACATATAGCGGATCAGCGTCGATCTTCCACAAACAACATCGAGACCTAGTTGCTTGAGCCATGGCTCAATGTACATGGAGAGTGTGGCGGTAGATTCATCCCGGATACGCTTATTATTCTTCTGTTGCCTGTTTTCGGTCTTGAATCCAGACTGAGTGTCCAACTTATCCAGTTCATTGAGCCAGTTGATGTAATCTCTCTCGTCCACTGAGTCTGGATCGACGTCCCGGAGATGAGGAACAAAGGTGAGCATTGTATTTGGAACCAAGATGTTCTTCTTGATCTCAGTATGATGAAACCTGTATTTGGGGACAACCTCCTTGTCGGTCTTGATCTTGACGACCGGGCACTTGAAAGCCTTGGTGGGGGCCTTGGGCTTTCCATTGTCACCGTGGTGAAGCTTAAGTTTGAACGCCATGGTTTCCACCCCGCCGTCCGAGACAGAAGCGGCGTCGGAAGTAGTAGCAGGAGCGCTTAGGGCCGGCATGTCAGCGAAGGTATCAAAGTCGCTTAGATGCTTTGGCTCTGGGGCCATCTGCTCGGCCTCATCGAGTAGATATTCAACATAACGAGCATGGTCTTCGCCTACAGCGGCATTAAAGGACTTAAGCTTGGACTCTATGTCTTGTACTGTCAAATTTGGAGCCTCGGGAGGCTGAGTGGCCGGAGCTTTGGGAAGACGAACTTCACTTGAGGTGGAGGTCGCCGAAGGTGAAGCTGGATGTTGGGCAATGAACTCGGAGGTTGACATTTGCGGTTGCGGTTGCGGCTGTGGTCGTGATTGTGGTTGTGGTGGTAATGTCGTGGACGCCAATGGTTGTGGGATATCGGGCCCTGATGGCTGTGATTGAGGTATCCTAGCTCCTGATGATTGCGGCTGTGATAACCGAGACGGTGTTGGTTGTGATAGCAGTAACCCAGACCTGGGAGGTTGAACAGCTGGTCTAAATAGTGGTTGGGGAGGTATTCTCGGTTGAGGGTCATTAACCTGACTAAAAGTTGGCTGAGATGCAGGTTGAAAAGAGGGTCTGGATAGAGCGTTGAATATGTTCCTGCCTACATTGGGCGGTGGTATCCTCGTTTCCCTCTGGACATGCCCGGGTGGTGCTTGAGAACTTGGTTGCCTAGAGGGCTGATACGGAGGCTTGAACACACTACTGGGCACAGTGGGTTGCGGTGGACTAGGGCGCTGGCCCTGGCCGGGAATTGTCTGTGAGGCTGTACTGAGCGGAGCCTGAGATGAGATGGAAGACGACGGGTTGTGTGATTGTGGTTGGGATTGTGAATACCTCGAATGGCTATTTTGGTATTGCTTGGGAGCAGTTTGTGAAGGGGCCTTGAATATGCTTCCGACTATGGGCTTTGATGACTGTCCCTGGGACGCCGATATCATATCTGGGACTCTAGTAGGAGCAGATGAGCCGGCGCTTTTCCTAGCAAATCCAAATATTGAAGAGGGGTGCGGTCTTCTGGACTCTTCATCCTGAACTTGAGCTGGAGGATTTTCGGGAACAGGTTTGGTTGACGTGGGCTTGGACATGGTAGTCGTTACTGTAGACTTGGTTTGTTGTGTCTCGCGGTCGTTAATGGTATCTTTATTGGGGCTGCATGTGGTTTCTTTACTGCGGCTAGTGCCGCTGCTGTTGGCTTTGCTGCTGCTGCTCTCACCACTGTCACTGTCACTTCCTTCAGCCCCGGTGTTGTTGGTTTTGGTTCCGCTGCCGTGTTGGTTGCTGGTGGAGGATGATGACTTTCTGACAGGCGGCGAGTGACTGGTATGCTTTCTGTGCTCCTTTTCGATAATGATTTCCACTGGGGACGGCTGTCTCGGTATTATCGTTGGCCGTTTCCACAGCAAGCCTCTTCCTCTGCCAAGACTAGAATTCGGGTCTTCCTGGTAGTGGATGGAGCCGTTGAAGGTGATGCCCTCTGTTGGAGCGTTTGCTCTGACCACCGCTGCAACGACCTCCACGCCATCCTCCTCGTCGTCCGAACTGCTGGAGCCGGCATCCTTGGACGATTCATCGGTGAAAGGGTCAGCCAATGAGAATGGATCGGGCACTGGCATCGCTTCAGCTTCCCGTCAGGTGAAGTCTCTTTTTGGTGTTTGCAGACCCGTACCAACAACGCTCCCCTCCCCCTTTGATCCCAATCTGACGAGTTGCCAACCGACCGGGATGCATTCAGCCAGAACCACCCAATTTCAAGCTGTGAATTCTGTCTGGTTCACCCCTAAAAACCTGTCGCCGTCCTCCGAATGGTCGCTTTTCTCATTTCAGACTCAGATTTCCCGTTTCGGTTTTGCGGATAATACTCGATAGTCTTGTTGTCGGTTTGAAAATGGAGGTCGTAATTGGCCTAGTTGTCGTCCAATAAAGGTGATGATGGATAAGACGCGCGAGGTTGGTGCGACGCGATTCAAGACATTCCGACCAGTAGAACGAGTTGAAATGGTAGAGTGGGAGTGAAGGTCAGTGAACCTTGAGGGTTATTTCAGTGCACGAGCCATGTTGAAATGGGTAGGCAGTTGTGTCTGTGGGGTTAGGGTTACATGTAAGTAGAGGTAACTCTCTACACTTCGTATGGCTCTTCCCTTCTCAATCATTTCCATATGTTCTTTAGACTTAGTTGATACAATGAAATAACTGAGACTTGCTCTTCCCACTTACACAAATGACCTCTGTTCATCCATGGTGTTAGACAGTAGAGGGGTTAAAAGTGTCTTTTTAAGTCTCCAGCTGGTCTTGGCATTCATATGTCTTTTTTGATTTTACATCAATCCCAATTCAGAAAGGAGCCATCCACAACCGGTTCAGTCGGTGATGACGGCGTTGACGTTGCTTAGTGAGATGTACGTCGGTGGGATAATGTGATGAATCAACGTCATCTTCCGTCTCCGGACTATGTCGACACCACTAATATGTATAGGGCACTAGCCACTAACAAAGAAACCGATTCCGTTCCAAGACATGCCAACTTGGCCATCGACTTCCGTCACCAAAATCTCTTCAGAGTATATGAGATCTTCTCATGATCCGAAACAGGGAACGGGATTTACCCTAAACACCCAGCGTTTATCCCGGTGTCCATATGGCTCCAAGCTGTCGGGATTCGAAAACATTCATTAAGAACCATAACACCTTTTGTTCGTCTTTGCCTACAATAAAGTTCTGTAAGTGATGGCTTCATCTGATATGATATAGAATGGTGGGAAATGCACATGAAAGCGTGACATGATCACGGACACTGAGTGCGGAGTGAGTGCAAACCCGATGCAGGTAATTGTTAGGGCAGCTGCACTGTCGATGACGAGTGGGGATGTCCCCTTTTGGTGGCAACCCCCCTGTCCTTCTTTCGTTCTTCTCGACAGGGGAAAATGAAGTTTGGCCCCCGCCGTTTTGCACTGTTAAGAGGAGGAGGTTGCACACCGACGTCATCCTGGCCTGGATCTGCCGGCACGAGCATTCGACCGACTTGTCTGGCCTTTTCCACGTCTCCAGACTCAAAAAGGCCAGACGAACTCCCCTTGATAAGAAAAGGAAATCCTGCTCCCCGATTCACTTCATTGGCTTTGGTTCCTTTCCCGTTCCATTCCACCAACTCTTGTCCCTCGAGGCCTCATCCACCATCAACATTGCCCTGACCAGGTGCTGCTTACCGCCCAAATAATCCAACCAAAGAAAGCCCCCGACTCACACCGTCAACTGAATTGTCCTACATCAACAACATCTCACCACAACACATCACACCAACCTTGTGATCGACGACAATTGATACCCAATCACCACCCCCGTAAATACCAGACAAACACCATGCATCGAACCTACTCTATGCGCGCCACCAGGGCGCCAACCGCCTCTCAGATCCAGAACCCTCCTCCACCGCCATCATCCACAAAGTCGGGACGTCTCTTTGGTCGCGGCGGAATTGGTGAGCTTGTCCCCCCTTCCCCCTCTTTTTCTTCAAAGTCGAGCACACGGCTCATACCCTGTGTGAACGTTAACAGGAGGGCTAGGACATGCTCTACGACGCAACGCCGCCGGCGCCTTTGGGCCCGATCTCGCCAAGAAGCTGTCCCAGCTGGTCAAGATGGAGAAGAACGTGATGCGCAGTTTGGAAATGGTGGCCAAGGAGCGCATGGAGGTCGCCCAACAGCTCTCCCTCTGGGGCGAGGCCTGCGATGAGGATGTGTCCGATGTTACAGACAAGCTGGGTGTGTTGCTCTACGAAATCGGCGAACTCGAGGATCAGTACGTCGATCGCTACGACCAGTACCGCGTCACCATGAAGAGTATTAGGAATATCGAGGCGTCGGTGCAGCCCAGCAGAGACAGTAGGTGGCCCCTATTGTCCCCACTCCTAATATCATTATTCAACACTAACACCCCACGAGGAAAGCAAAAAATCACCGACCAAATCGCCCAGCTCAAGTACAAAGAGCCCAATTCCCCGCGCATCGTCGTTCTCGAGCAGGAACTCGTCCGCGCCGAAGCCGAGTCCCTCGTCGCCGAAGCCCAGCTCTCCAACATTACGCGTGAGAAGATCAAGGCCGCCTACACTTACCAGTTCGACGCTCTGCGCGAGCACTGCGAAAAAGTCGCCATCATCGCCGGCTACGGCAAGCACCTTTTGGAACTCATCGACGACACTCCCGTGACCCCGGGCGAGACCCGCCCCGCTTACGACGGCTACGAAGCCTCCAAGGCCATCATCCAGGACTGCGAGGACTCCCTGACAAACTGGGTCACACAGAACGCGGCCGTTTCAGCTAAGCTGTCGACCCGCTCGAGGACGTTGAGCCAGCGCAGGAGGAATAACATCAAGGCGAGGACGGAGGGTGGCGTAGGACAGGGACATGATCTGTCGGGCCAGGACGCCCCGCTTAATGATCGGGACTCGTGGGTGCCGGCGAATCAGCACAAGGAGGTGGCGGATTATGAGGTGTCGGAGGAAGAGGAGGATGACGAAGAGGATGAGGAGGAGGATATTGATGCGCCGGGCAGCCACTCCTTACTGGATGGCGAGAGCGGGATCAATGGCGACGGTGGACATCATCAGCGTGGGAGGAACCATGAGCCTGTTGCTGCCTAAAGAGGCGGTGATGGGTGGCTGAGGGAAACAACAGCAAAGCCTCGAACACAAAACGAACAGAAAAGCCACACGAACCTGGAGCTAAATGGGACGGCAGGATTCTTTAAGCGACACTCTTTATACCTCTACTCTTCTTCGTTTGCCCGGACCTAAGATGGAACGGGTAGATGCGCGCAGGCAGGTTATAGTCTGCATAATTGGTAATGATAGGTTTAGGTTGGGTTTTTGGATCGGATGGTATGACCTAAGGTGACTCTGAGATATCTACCTCTGAAAGAAGGAGAGGCATGGGATGGAATGGACAATGGTATTTTAATGATTATGCTCATCCTTAGGCAGCAGCTTTCTCTGTATCATTATTTTCAGTTTCATGATATCACTGTCGGTGTTCGCTGTGAAGTGTAAATGATGTTGGGTGCTATCGTTGATGTCAATCGCCGAATCACAGATCCGTATCAGATACGAACGCCCTTGTTTTACTAAAAGATTTCAGAAGAACAGATCATCAACATTCAACAGCAGGAAGGCCATAGTAGATCGAGGTCACGAAAGACCGAGTTGTTGTTTCCAAGTGATGATGTACCAGATACTTGTCAGATAAAGGATTTGCATAGCTATTTATGTGAAGCAGACTACATGTGCAAATAAAGTTGAAAACATAGGTTCATATTTCTCGGCTGTCAAGATCAGTCATGATGTCGGATCTTGAAGCCAAAGGGAAGGCATTTACATTGGAAGATCAACTTGAAACCTCCCGTCAGTTGGACTGATGAGAAGAATAAGAGCTTTCGAGAGGGCCAAAAAGAGGATGATTCTATAATGGCTTCACTTCAGATGTTGAACAACTTTGAATCAGTGGAAGAGATGAAAGAAAAATGCAAAAATAATGATCGCGGCAGGGCTCGAACCTGCGATCCTCTGCGATTACGATGTAAAGCAGATGCCTTAACCACTGGGCCACGCAACCGTTATTGGTAACTGTGCTCTAACAGTACCTTATGAGTGCCAAAGACAAGGGTACCCCGGCAGACATTGCCGGAACCTCCCCTTCAGCCGGCATTGGCGCGAACTTCAGCTCTTGGAAACAGCGGGGTCAAAGCTCGAAGCTCCAAGACCATCACGGTTCACGAAGCTTCACCACTTTGCTTCGCGACAACTACCAACTATCCCAACAATTTTCTGGGGGAAAACACCATCCCTCACCAATTGCCCACCATGAAGTCCTTCCGAGCCGCCAATGCGCTCCTGCGCACCAACTCTGCGGCGTCCAATGCCATCTCTCGGTTCGTCACCCCACCATCGTCGTCTCAATACCATTTGTTTGTTTACTTTCCACCCAAAATACAAAAGCTAACAAACCACCACAGCGCCGCCCCTCTAGTAACCGTCTCCGGTTCTCCAGCCTGCCAATGCCTCCTCACCACCCGCGCGACCCTCCCCCACACTCCTCTGACCGTCCGCCCCTTCTCGACAACCCCCGTCCGTCCCGGCAAGAAAGACAAGAAATCCAAGCGCGGCGAGGAAGTTGAAGAGCCCACTCGTGGCGGAAAGAAGGATAAGAAGTCCGGCAAGAGCTCCAGCAAAGATAACACCCCCGCCGCCGCCGAAGAGTCGTCCAACGAACCCAAAGACCCCAACCGCCCAATCCCCTCCCCCGAAACCCCCTACGACCTCTCGGACCTGACCTACGCCTTCGACCGCGCCGACAAGCACTACCTCGACGCTCTCAAGACGTTCCGGTCCGGCTCGCGCTTCTCCGCCGACTCCATCGGCGCCCTCCCCATCTTCCCCGACAAGAAGGACACTTCTCTCACGTACCCCCTCCGCGACCTGGCCACCGTCGCGCAAGTCTCCGGCTCGGGCCGCAAGTGGTCCATCCTCTGCTTCGACGAGTCGTCCGTCAAACCCATCATGAGCGCGGTGCAGAAATCGCCGGACTTTAACCAGCAGCCGCAGCGGAGCGAGGAGAATCCGCTGGAACTGACGATCACGGTGGAGCCTGAGAGGGCCGAGGATCTGCAGAAGAG
This sequence comes from Neurospora africana FGSC 1740, assembly GCA_000604205.2. NCBI lineage: Eukaryota > Fungi > Ascomycota > Sordariomycetes > Sordariales > Sordariaceae > Neurospora > Neurospora africana. The sequence continues at coordinate 266,830 of HF970646.1, forward strand.
GGTCAAGGAGCTATGTCAGCAGTGGAGGGATAAGTTGAGGGCGGAGAGCCATAAGAGAGAGGCGCTGCATAAGAAGTGGAAGCAGCAGGAGAAGATACTGGATGATGATGTGAAGGCGTTGAAGGGGAAGGTGCAGAAGATGCAGGATGAGAGGATGAGGGGGGTGGCGGTGAGGGAGAAGGAGGTTTGTAATGCGGTGATGGCTAGGAAGTGAGTGAGTGAGTGAGTTTGGGGATGAAAGGGAGAGGTTGATTCTTGTTTGTATTACTATTCTTGTATGTTTGTGTGGTTTGGGACATGGCCGAGATGGCTTGTCCTGGTATGGAGTCGGAATACCATTGGCTTTATACTGGAGTTGCTCGAGACTCCAGAGTTTCGTGTGAGCAAATTTATGAATGAATGGGAACAACATTCACCGTGTGGATCCGAAGGTTGGACTTTGTTGTACTTGACTTGCTTTTAACAGCCTGTGAATGCTTACCCCTGGACCTGAATGTCCCATAAACCTGTTATCCATATGCCCTCTCGGGGGCTGCTTTGTAAAATCACCGAATAGTGGAGTGTTTACGTCAAAGCAATCCAGACCACAAGAGCGATATGTCTCCCGAAGTCCAAATCTCATACCATGATTTGAGCTCCAACCAAGGCGGAAAGGTTGAAGATATGTGTACAATACTCTTACAACCATTTGCCTCTTTCCAGCGCACACGAAGACGGTCGATACGGGTATTCATAATGTTACAGCTGGACCAATCTATCCCCAGTCCTCTTCTATCTGTTTTTACATATAACCTCTCCCCTCCCAAGCTAAGCTACCCCAGACTCAAGCCTTCTTCTGAGCCTGCGCAGGAGCCGCCGCCGCCCTCGGCTGACCAGCCGCAAGCAACTGGTTCAGCTTAGCCTTGAACTTATCCGCATCACTGGGCGCATAGCTAAACGTTCCGCCCTGGTACTTCTCCACCATCTTCACCGTCTCCGTCAGGCTCTCCACATACTTGGGCGCCTCATACTTGCCCAGCACGCTCGTCTCCAGAATCTTCATCTTGGTCTTCCTCTCCGGGCCCTGGCTGACGGCAAACTTATCCAGCGACTCCCGCAACCACTCCTTCTCCTCGACGCTGCTGAAAAACACGGGCTTCTTCTCGTGCACGTACCGGTGCTTGACCGC
>HF970646.1:301786-315427 GCA_000604205.2 Neurospora africana FGSC 1740
GCTATACCCTTAGTTTTCAAGGCTGCCGAGAGCCGATCTGTTCATGCGGACGTGAAGAGTTCTTCAAACTTTTTAAAAACCTGGCGGTGCCACTCTTTTTTTCTAGGAATAATGTCTTGAATTTGGGTCTTAGTCTCTTTGCGATTCTTGTTTGAAGGGGAGAATGTGAGTGCGGTGATCGGTCATTCGAGCCGCCCTTTGCGCCCTGAAACTGTGACAACGGACCGAACTGCTTCGATCAAAGCAAGAAGCGATGACTTTTTGATAATCGTTATAATACCTTCATCTGCTCTTTTTACCTGTTGAAGTTTGACCACAAGATATTCTACTTACAACACAGATACGGATACGCATCTTATCGCAGCCCGCCCGACAGAACCTACCGCCATCCGTTATCACATCTCCCCGACTGAATACCTGACGAGACTAGTTCGGACTTTAACCGCCCCCGCTTTCATTCAGCCATCCGTTACTTACGGAGTCTTCGAAAACGTGTATCCCGACCAGCGAGTGGGATCAGGGAACGAGAGAGAGGCTGGACCTGATATTACAAGGTTCAACCACAGAAGAGACAGATTGTTCCTGTCGTCGGGTCGTGCACTTTTTAAGTTCCAGGGCGGACGGTTGTTCTTGCTGTGTTATCGCGTTGGTTGCTGGCAGGCAGCGACCGGTACCTGCAGTTGTACCTGCCCTTGTGCGATAGCGGGGGGATCCACATCGCCTGCCAGACTCGGGCGAAGCGAGAACCCTGATTGCTCAGTTGTGTTGGTCCACTGAAAGTGACGAGAGTGAACGCCTATCAGGGTCCTGGCCTACAGGCGCAATGACACGGCCGCACAACGTGTACAATGGAGGAGCACCAGACTACTTCCACTTGTGGGAATCTCTCCGACCGCCACCAGCTCCGCGACTCTTCTCCCGTTCATCCTACGCATCCTACGCGTCCAAGGCCTCCAAGCGATCCTTCTACTCGTATACTTCCTCTTGCTTTGAAGCTGACGACGAGCGATCCGATACCCTCTCGTTTGCCGACTGGATCACCACCACCATGTCCAACGCCGGCGACAGTCCTGGCGACAACAGCGATTACCCATACGACGACACTGACAGAGACAGCACCAGCCTGCCTCCCGCACGATACCCCGGTGACGACACTCGCCCCACCAGCCAGAAGGAACTCGCCGGATGGTATGCTTATGCCTTTGCTGCTGAAGTCTATGTTATTTGCGGTCAGTATTATCATCAATTCCATCTTTCATCTGATTCTCAAAGCTGACTGACATGTTTTGACAGGTATCGGTATGTTAATGCACCCTATCGCCTGAATTGACAATCATCCAAACTACCCGACTTACACACAACCCAAAAACAGGTTCCTTCATCCCAATTCTCCTCGAAAGTCTAGCCCGCGAAAATGGCGTCCTCCTCTCCGACCGATCGAAACCTTGTGGCTCAAGCTCCGATAAGCATGCGACATCTGCCGAAGGACAATGCATCGTCTATGTTTTGGGCATGGAGATCAACACGGCGAGCTTCGCCATGTACACGTTCAGCATCAGCGTCCTGCTGCAGGCCTTGTTGGTCGTCAGTATAAGTTGCGCCGCGGACCATGGCAACTTTCGAAAGAAGCTCTTACTTGCCTTCGCATGGATCGGAAGTACGTGTGTGATGGCCTACATTTTCATCAGCAAGAGCACTTACCTCATTGGCGCCTTGCTGGCTATCATCTCGAATACCTCGTTCGGCGCATCCTTTGTACTGCTGAACTCGTTCTTGCCGCTTTTGGTCAGACATCACCCCGAGATCGATCATGTTGGAGACTATGGCTCGCCAGGTTATGCGACAACCGAAGATGACGATGATGAGGATGACGAGTACCGGGAGGATAGCATGCGCAACTCGACGACTGCCTTGCTCGGAAGCCGAACATACGATGAGGGCGAACCACTTTCCCGAGTCCAGACAACAGAGGAGTTGACGTCTCGCGAACTGGAACTGTCGACGCAGATCTCAGCCAAGGGTATTGGCATTGGTTACATCGCCGGCTTGTTCCTACAGTGCGTGGCCATCGCCATTCTGATCGTACTGAAGAACACCACTTGGTCGCAACGAATCGTGCTTTGCGTCATCGGCGCATGGTGGGCCGTCTTCACCATTCCAGCCGCCATGTGGTTACGACCTCGTCCGGGGCCCCCTCTGCCAACCAAGTCCAACACCGGAGGCATCCGCGCCTTTTTCCACTACACCATCTACGCGTGGAAGTCCCTCTTCCGCACCATCCACCTCGCCCGACGCCTCGTGGACATCGTTCTCTTCCTAGCTGGCTGGTTCCTCCTCTCGGATGCCATTGCTACGACCTCCTCCACCGCCATTCTCTTCGCCAAAACCCAACTCCACATGGAACCCTGGGCTCTGGGTATGATTAACGTCATCTCGACTGCCTCCGGCATTGTTGGCGCCTTCTCGTGGTCCTTCATCTCCCGAAAATTCCGCCTCAAAGCGCACCAGACCATCTTGGCCTGCATCGCCCTCTTCGAGCTGATCCCGCTCTACGGACTAATGGGCTATCTCCCCTTTGTCCAAGCATGGGGCGTTGGTGGCTTGCAGCAGCCATGGGAGATGTACCCCCTCGCCGCCATCTACGGGTTCGTCCTCGGCGGATTGTCAGGCTATTGCCGCTCTTTGTACGGTGAACTTATCCCTCCCGGATCCGAGGCCGCTTTTTACGCCCTGTACGCTATCACCGATAAAGGGTCGAGCGTGTTTGGACCGGCGATTGTGGGCGCAATCATTGATGCGAGCGGGGAGATCAGGCCGGCGTTCTGGTTCTTGGCGGCGATTGTAGGCACTCCGGCGCTATTCATTTGGTTTATTAATGTGGAGAGGGGCAGGACGGAGGGAGAGGCGCTGGCGGAGGTCATTGAGGGGTTTAAGCAGAATGGGCTGAATGGGAGTGGGAATGGGGTCGATGGGCTGGCGGATGAGAGGAGGGGGAGTGATGCTAGTAGGGCGATTTTGGGGAGGTATGATGATGAGGATGATGAGTGATTGTTATGATGGTACTTGATGACGATGGCTGGATTATGATGGGATCTTTGTTGGTTAGGTAGCTTTGGGTTGCTATATGCATAGCGCTGGCGTTGGCTTGTCTAGGTGGTGTTGAGAGGTCTTTGAAGTTTGAACGATGTTGGCTCTTATCTGTAATTGTATACTTTCGTTATGGGTCACGGAATCTACGAAGTTTGTTGGGTCAGTTTGGGGCAAACAAACATGGGGCAAACAACTAGGAGCTTGATTACTTCTTCAGAGATAAGTTCTAGATTTATCGGGTTAGGATTGTCTTTTCCTCACCAAAATAAGAAATGGACGAATCCATCCTTCCATTATGCTTCAAATATTATCAAAAGAACTTTCTTCCCTGTCCCCACCATGATAGAATTGCTAGAGTCAGTCACAAGAGAGTTGCAGGAGTGGCATATAGTAACTCTCCGAGCAAATGAAGTTGTCAAGCACCCGTCATTCTGGGGAATGGTAGCAAACACAAACGAAACAGTGGGTAAAATGGCACAATCGTTGCTCTCAAAGCGGGGAAGCTGCTTATCGTAGCCGTCCAATAGCATTCCCAGAAGCTGCCTAGGTTCTCCTCTTTGGAACTCCAGCTCACCTTGGCGGCAGATAGTCATCGATCTAAGGTAAATCACGTGGCTGGGTGCAACGGTTTTTTCCCCAATCCAATGCGGAGGTGCTATTCAGAGACTTGGTTATTGAGAACAGAGAAGGGACGCGGTCTTCGAGTTGGAAGAGAGACGTCGATGCACTTTCATGACAATAGGAGTTCTTGAATTGTACATTGACTATTGTCCTGTAGTCACGGCTATTGGCATTCCATTCTCTTATTGTTAGCGCTTTTGGGAGACTTCTTGGTCGGGTAACCTTTATTCAACGACTTTTTAGGTAGGTCAATTGACTAAAAGTTGACTGTGACTCCCCCTACTTTTTTAGCTATTTTTTTTCGCCTACCCCCCCGGTCAAGCTTGTCCAGTCGCGGACAGTTCCAGACTCTTTTCCCCATACCTCCTCGTCATCCAAAAAAGGTCAACCACGGTCGACACAACACAGTCGCGGTCGCGGATTCTTTCCCAATTCCTTCTCCCTGCTACTACCAACAACCACCACTTGCCGCCGTCCATCGCGCGTGCCGACTGAGCATAACACGAGTACCAAAAAGTACTTCAGGTTTCTCCAAGGTTCACACCCACTTTTTTTCGCATCGAACCTTGCAGGAGCTCCAACCTTGACCCGGCAACCTCGCGCCCGCGCCTGCGCCCGCGTTCTCTTTGCACGACAAGCCGAAGCCAACCACGTCACCTCACTCAACCTTTCAGGTTCAGGCCGCTCTCCGAGGCCGTCGCCGTCGCCCAAATCTAAACCTCAACAACATCATACTAGTCGTCTATTCATAGCGCAACCTGAAGCGCATCTTCCATCCGTCGTTTCTCCACGCGACCCCCACACTTTGTTCTCTTCTGTCGCATCTTCGCCATCTCCGTCGCAAGTCATCACCAACCTTCGCGCCACCAACTGCCGGCGGTTCACGACATCGCCACCCCAGCCGAAGCGCAGCGCTCTTAGCTCGTTAGACCTTTGCTCTACTATTACACTCACACTACCCAACAATGGCCTCCTCGCGCAAGAGACCAAGGGCGTCCGATGCCGACCGCCAGGACAGGGTGCAGGAACGGAGGGAGGATAAGGATAACACCAGAGCCGAATGCCCGTTCCAAGTCCACATTGTCGACCCGGTGGTGGAAGAGAAGAAGAAGAACAAGAAGCGCAGACGCACGGTCGGAGGCAAGGCCGAGTCGGTCGAGGACGAGGACACAGACCCAGCGGATAAGATCAACTTCCAGCAGTCTCCGTTCCATCCGTCGGGCAAGTTCAAAACGTACCCGAACATGGATGTACACTACAAGGTCGAGCCGGCTAAGGATTGGACCGACATGACGAGGTACAACAGCTTTGTGTGTGAGTTGCCCTCTGTCCCCTCCCCCCCTTCCAGAATCTTAGCAGCTTTTGGTTTACTGACAGCGACATTCTACTAGTGAATAACGTTAAATACTATGCGGAGAACTTCATCTATGTCGCCAATGACCTGAGCATAAAGAAGAAGGACCCAAAACAAGCGGCAAAGGGACCGAACGACGAGGCGACGGCCCCGATACAAAGGCGGGACACCGAGTGGGTTGCCAGGATCCTCGAAATCCGCGCTAGGGACGAGCACCACGTCTTCGCCCGAGTTTACTGGATGTACTGGCCTGACGAGCTGCCGGCCAAGACGCGCGATAGGAAAAGGATCGTCGAGGGGAGGCAGCCGTACCACGGGACGGGCGAGCTGATAGCGTCTAATCACAGTGAGTGGGCCATAAGCGGTTCGGGGTGAGTAGAGATTGCGTGTGTGCTAACATTGGTGGCAGTGGATATTATCAATGTGGTCAGCGTTACCGAGCCCGCGATCGTGAAGCACTGGTTTGAGGAGAACGATGAGGAGACGCAGGATAGTCTGTACTGGCGACAGGCCTATGATGTGCGATCTCAGGAACTTTCGGTATGCACCATCACATCTATCCTATCCGCTCCATGCAAAAATGCTAACAGGAAACTTGTCGCAGACCGTCGAACTCGTATGCGGCTGCAACACCCCAGCGAACCCTGACAAACTGCTAGTCGGTTGCTCTTCTGAATCATGTAAGAAGTGGTTGCACGAAGAATGCATCAAGGACCAAGCCCTAAGGGCAACGTACGAGCGACTCGGCACCGATAAGCCTCACATCCCAGTAAAGGAGGAGAAGGTGGACAAGAAAGAGGAGGACGAGGAGGAAGGCAAGGCCAAGACGGAAGCAAACGGCGACGAGCAGCAGGAACGAGGAGAGTCCGTGGACGTTAAGGCCGAGAAGGACGCCACTCAAACCACCAACGGTAACAGCAACGGCAACCACGCCCTCAAAGCCGGCAGCGAAGACGATGCCAAACCCGCGCCCGAAGACACCCCCGAAGCCGAAGCCGGAGACGAGAACGCGACCACTGCCTCAGAGCTACCACTTCGTGCTAGGAGAGCGAGGACGCCCAGCGCAAAGGCATCTAGAACCACGACCCCCGCCCCGACATCAGCAGCACCAGGATCAACCACAGCCACAGGGACAACCACGACGACGACAACGATAAAACAAGAAGGGCGGAGACCCGGCCGACCCCGCAAAAAGTCGCTAGCCCCTCCCGGAGCCAAAGTGACCAACAAGGAAAGACCATGGGAAGGACTGTTTTCTGTCACGCTCGAAATGAACGGCACGCCGTACCTCGAGTTTACCGATCTTCGCTCAGACGTGGTGGCGAAGGGCGGAGCGAAGACTTGGACGGAACCTATTACGTGTCTGGTGTGCGGCGTGCTTGTCAATTAGAAGATGAATTTCGGGGCGCCTTTTAATGCTCTGCTTCATCCTCGTCTGATACATCGGAATCGTCCGCGGGGGGGTTTGAGGTTCGTTTTGGGGGAAACGGATTAATCCGGGAGGGGGAAGGAGGTAGTCTGGGTTTGGGTTTGGGTTTGTTGGGGAGGGTGTTGGTCTCGACAGGTCGTTACCTTCGTGAGCCAGGGGCCACGGAAGATGGGGAAAAGGATGAGGATGTGGTGAATCTGAATGGAGGGGATACACTGCCCGTCCGTCGTTGGGGTTGGCTAGGCTAGGCTAGGAGTCAGGGGAGGGGAGGGGAGAGAAGATGCTATGGGGATGGGGAAAATAACATCAGACGGAACGGAGCGGAGCGTGGTCTAACCGGTGCCGTGCTGATACTATTGCTCACACCCAACAACACAAATAACATTTGCTGCTATACATACGTTTTTGCTGCCGGATACCTACTCTACGTGCTCGAAATGGGATGCAGGAGGAGCGGACTGGCTGACTACCTATGGAGGAGCAAGATGGAAGAGGCTAAAAGATAGGCATGGATGGGTGGCTTCAGGCTTCAGGCTTCAGGCTGTAGCTATAGCTGTAGCTAGGTAGCGGGATCAAGATGGAAGCGAGCACATTTTTAATATCTCCCGTCTTTTGTTGTTTTGGGTACCCCTGACCGGTACATGCAGCTTGAGTGGTGAACTGATGTGAGGGTGGAAGTTGTGTTGACTTGATGAGAAAGCGAAATTTCAAGATCGAACGAGACGGAGGAGACGGGTGAGAAGGATGAGATAGAGAGATGGAAAATGTGAATGTGTGCCAAACAACTTGAAATGTTGCTCATTATTGATACCTTAGGTTCTTAGCTCTACCTACTGGCTACGATACGTTATGGGCTTAAATACCATGGTTCTTTTGGGTGGGAACCTCCGTTGTTGGAGAGGTGAGGTTCGTTTGATACTCGCTCCGAGTCGGTTGCAACGGGTGTTCCACGATGCCTGTCTGGGTGCTGTTGGCAATGAGTAGGTAATGAGACGGTTCTATACCTCCCTCTAAATCTCACATATGGTCGGTCACCGCGCTTTCCCTTTCAACTACCCGGATACCGTAAGTACCCTTCAGTTCCTACTCTCTCCTCAGCTCTTCCTGCATCGTACTAACTAACCGGGATCATTTCCTGCGACAGTTGAAAATTGAAGTTTCCGGAAATCTGAGTTGGAGGTTCCATCGATCGTTCCTCCAGTCATCATGCAAACTTGGGCTCGCAAGAGGAAGCTAGGTAGGTACAAGATGCAATTGGGATTGACGTTCGGCCCGTTTGCAGAAGAAGGTGAGAGAGGATGAGTGGAGGATGAGTGAGGATGAGTGAGTAGAACTGCCCCTGGTGCAAGTACACTGGTGGTTAAGGTACCTCTAGCTTCCGTCTTTCTTACCTAGGTTACCTTAGTGAATGCTGACCACCTACATTGTAGAGGTAGGTACGTAGGTACCTACCTACCCTTCAGAATCGAAACAGCCGAATTAGGACGTCAAGGGAAATGCGAACCCAGGGAAGTAAACAAACCCCTTTTTTTCGTTCTTTTTTTTGCAATAACACCCCGGCGTCCTCTTCCAGAGAGTCAGAGTCAGAGCCACGCCTCAGTCAGCTCGGAAATCAAAACGAAGCAGCCTCGACAAACCAAGTGGAAAGCCCTGAATCAAATCAAGTCTACCTAAGGTACTCCTGCCCATCATGGCTGATCATTTCTTGCCCGTTTATTCCATTCCTGATACCGTAGTTGTAATCATCACAGCGATCGATGGATGACTTCTCCACGTCCAGCTCTCACTCTTAACACACGCAGGCATGCATGTGGCCACTGTTCACTTCCCGTCCCTTGCCACCTCTAAATCCGACACTGCCTAGGTACAGGTGCGTCCTGAGCGTGAGGGGAGCGTGGAGGAAACAAGTGGAAGCCCCTTTGGTTTGATGCAGGCAGGTACCTTAGGTAGGCACTTTTCGGGGCCGCAACGTTCTCGTGCGGCCTCATCGCAGTCTGCCTGGAGGTTTATGTTCTTGCTCACTTTCTACCTCTATTATTCGACCGGACATCGGGCATCGGACATCGGGCATCGGACATCGACCCCTGTGCCTCATCGAAAATGGATCACGACTTCTTTCAAAGGCTCTCAACTGGGGGAGGTTCCTGAGGTGCTTCTATGGTAAGCGCTGCTTCTTGAGAGTGCCGGTGCAATTGGGGAATGATCTGGGCGGTTGTAATATGCGATTTCTAGTTGCATGCCCTTTGTCCTTTGACCGTTAACGACTTCTCTCTCTTCTGCGGCTCGCGGGTTACGAACACGAATTTCTCCGGGGACAGGGTTTTCCTGGTTTGGATGACTGGGACACGGGAAGGTTTGTCGGATCTTTACTTGTCCATTCATCCGTCTTCAACCGTCGATAATTAGCTGTTGACTTTGGAGGGTTCTTCACTGAAGAGCTCTCTTGCTCCGCGCGAAACCGAGAGGTCGCCGTCCCTCCCTCCTCCTTGGCTCATCTTCCACGCTCAGCCATCGACGACTTCTCTTCAGCGGCTTCAGCCACTCCCGCACTACCGCCCCCTTCTCAACCCAGGCCCCTCCTACTTCTCTGAACTCTATCACATGCAAAATCCCACCATGTCCCTCCTCCAACCATCGCAATATTTAGTGTTCCCTGGTTAACAGCTACTCACTTTATCTCTGAAACTGCATCAAGACAAAGCCTCGACTCCCACAAGCAGAAAGTATTCATGCATATGCAGGAAAGAGACGCATGAAGCGCAGAGAAGGTGCAGAAAACGCGAGAGGAATTTGGAGCATGTGATGATGTTATGTGGGTCATGGGAGTGTCTAGAGGGGTATATAAGATGGGCTCCCCCCGAGATGTTTTCCCTCTTCTTTTTTCTCTTCTCTCTTCATCATCAACACTTCTCAACTTCTTTTCTCCATTCTTCTTCCTCTTCTTCAATATCTGGGATAGACATCTTCACCATCTTCTGGACATCTTCAACTTCTTTCTTTGACTTTTCTTTTCAAGTTCTCTCAACAGCTTCTCTCATCAGCTTCTCCAGCTTCTTCAGCTTCTCTCCCCTACCCACCTGGCGACCCGACTGATCTGACTATCCCACTTGGTCACATCCAACCAAAAGAAACTCGTCCTTCTTCTATTTGTTTTTCAAAGGACAGCATCAACTTCTCTTATCAATTCATTTGAACCACTTTCAACAACTTCTTCTCTCCACCTCTCTCCACAAACTTGTCCAGCTTCTCTCATCAGGTTCTCTCATCAACTTCTCTCTTCGACTTCTTCTCTTCAACTAGAATATCCAACAGGAGCCTAAGCGAGGCCCAAAGCGACAGGACCACAACTACCCCCCCTCGCTAGGAAACCAGAAGAGCGGGGCCGTCAACCGCAGAAGCTGAATTAACACAAACAAATTCACACTCTCAACAACTTCTCACATCAACTTCTCTCATCAACTTCTCCATTCAGCTTCTCCTTCCAACTTTGCTTTCAGCTCCCCTTTTCGGCTCTGGATTTGATCAAACATCGAGCCAGCTTCACGCGTTGCTTCATTACATCGCCCTCTTTTCACACGCTTGCATCCACTCTGAACGCGCTTCCACATCGACCCCCGGACCGGAGTCATCCGAACAAGGCACGGGACTACAGCAATGCCAGATACCGGGGCACCATCAAGGACATGGCTTCTCTTTGCAACATTTCTCTCCGCTCAAAGTCACTGTCCGGACACCTTCGCCAAAGACTCGGCAGTGCACCGGGCACCACGTTAGCGCGAAGGACCAAGGCGTTGAGCTTGGCCTCCCGGCCCAGAAACGTGAGTACACATCAAAGACGAGCGAAGGTTCAACTATCCTTTGCTGTGCATTCTTCTTTGGTCTCACTTTATGTCGCTGCCGCATAATCATCTTCAAGGCTCATCGACATAACAGGCAACCAACCTCCGGGTAGTTGAACGCGGGCCACGTGTCAGCGGCGACATACCTGTCAAATACGCAACCATCAGCCATACCTGTGGCAGCAAGGAAGCGGCACCTTCACTTGTCAAAACTGACAAATATACGACAACATCTCGCGGTAATCTCTCGAAATGATCTCCCATAGTTTATTCCGCGATCAAGATGAGGTTGACCTCGCTGTTGCTCTGGGGTGGGGATTCATCTGGATTAACGCCCTCTGCATCATGGCATGCCAAACGCCATCATCTACCACCTTCGCCTGCTCGCAAGTTTTCATCACCGCTCAATGTGCAAGCACGTCACCCGAAACGCAAACAACAGTTGCAAGCACAGGGAGCAAACCAAAGTCACCAAGGGAGGGGAAGGGGAAGGGGATAGGAGAAAGACCTCAAGAACGCCCTGACCAACTCACGACACAACTCTGGACCGCAAACCCACAGAAACGTTAGCGAATTGGGGTACTTTTGGAACCCCCTGAGGAACGTCGAACAGGGAGTTCCTTAGGTACGCTCAACTACTGGTGGACATCTCCAAGACCAATGACGCTAAGCAGACAAAGCGTAGTGGTAATGGGGTTTGTCTCCTTTCAGTTTCTTCCTCATGAGGGTACTCTGGGCACCCCACGACTTCTCTACATCGACATCGTCTGATCTAATGCCACTTGACCGGATTCTCGGCAATGTCCATGCGAAATCCTCTGTCGTCATATGCCGCAGACTGGATGTCTGTCAGCAAAAGCATGATGTCTCCGAGCAAGGACGCCAACGTCGCGAAGAAAATATCTCCCCAATCTCAGAAGATCAAAGACCCAAAGAAGCAATGGCCATCCAAAGATGACAACTGAATTAGGCTCTAGCCCAGGGGCAGACTTAGACTCTGGCTCGGAGGGGAGACAAGCAGATACCTCTAGGTATTGATCACGACTAAGAACAAACACAACCGCTACCAGCCCCCTAGCACTTCGACAACACACTTCCTACCCTACCATCAACCACTGCCCTTGATACTCACGTACAATTGCCATCTCCACGTCGGAGACGGTAGCCGAAGCTGAGAATAGAAGCGCATATCTGCTGGAAACTGGCCGCACCCTCCATGCTCGTGTCCAAGCGTTCCACTCTTTGCCTCTGGCTCTCTGAGGCGAACAGGCGTGCCGAGTTGGAGACAGCTGGTAGAAGGCCCAGTGTCTCGGAAGTCTAGGGATCCGAGGAGGGTGCGTTCGGATTCATTCCATTCGAGCCACTCAACTCAGTGGAAACAAACAGGTCGCGATCAAGATCAAGGCGCTCAAAACTTTACCCAGTATTTGAGACGTCCGCTCGTGATCTTTCCAGAAGATGTACTCCAGCGGTCAAGCTGAGAGAAAGGCCGCGCCAGCCCAAGCAACCATTGCACCATGTCTGTCTGCCATCACACTTCGCCGACGATGTCATTACTCCACCAGCTCAAACATCATCATTTCTACGACTTCTCATTCTATCAACATGCCTCAATTTCAGGTTGGCGATATCGCCTGTTTACGAGAGTGGGCGTGGTATAATCACAACCAACTGCACGCTTGTCAAACATCCCAACTTCAGTTCAACACACCTTCGAGCTCGAGTTACATCGACAATTCCCACTGAACCCACGCTTGTCAACCAAAAAATGGCACCTTCGCGCTTGTCTTTCGCCCAATTCATCGACAACAACGGGTCCTAGTTGTGGCCGGCGGCGGGGTCAACGTACCTGTTTTTTGGAGGGCGTGGTATAACGACGATGGCAAGCGTATACTCGCAGGTCTAAACCCAAATCATACCTAGGCGCCAACATCAATCGCGAACAAATGTTTTCCCCAGATGTTTCGAAGATCAAAGACTCCAAGAAGCAATGGTCGGCCATTCAGCAAAGACGTCAACCGAATCAGGCTATGGCACTAAAATGCCGAAGGCCTGTAGCCACCCCGTTATTTATCATGAACATGAAGGAAGATGAAGATCTATCTGAAGGAGATCCTCCTCATCAACGTCACGAGAGCGAGACCTGAAGAAGACTCAGGCTCAATCCGTGCATATTGCGACGCCTACTTCATCTCGAACCTCTGTTTCTCCTCCGAAAGGAAAGCGGCAGAAGGCGAGGGGCGGAAAGGAGCGGGGGGCTCCCAGAGCCTGTCGGGCTACCTTCGCCTGGCCCTCACTCTGAGGAACTTCAACGGTTTTTGAAGCGGCAAGAAGGGGGCCCATGGCAGAAGAAGGGGGGACAGTACAAGGTCGCGAAGAAGTCGGAGGGGAGGTGCGGTATAATTGACTGTTGGACTCAAGAGGTTCACTTCAACCACCAACAGCAGAGCCTAGAACACTACCTCTAGGGAGGTGTCAAACCAATAAATAGCCCAACGAGAACATCGGAGAGACGACCGGATATGTTTACGGTCAGATGCTTACCTCTTGGCTCTGGCCGGTTTGTTGTTCCTCAAGCCGGTCATGTAAATATCGAAAGTCGCCCGCTTTTTCAACGTTACGTTGCCTCCCACAACGTCAAAGTTTTTGTGTTTGGATTCGTCGTAAGTTACGTTGTCGGACTCAGCAACCCACGACTCGTCGACCAAAAACGTTCGAGCACCCGGTGTCGACGCATACCGAGTGCTCACGCCCTTTTCCCGAGAGCTGGACGTTGGTCTGGAGGAACGTGTAGGAGTGGCCCGGAGCAGTTGACACAAAGAACACTGTGTCCGCAATCACATTGTGGTGTTACAAGAATCGCGCGGACCGTTTCCGGTTATTCGAAGGAACCAACTTAGAGTTCCAACAATCAGATGGCATTCCTCCGTCTTTCTAACGAGATATAGCCATCGATCTCTCTATATCTTGTCGCTCTCTCGATCCGTCTTCATTATTATCATTCGTTCATCACTTCAGTTTCTTTCTTTGTATAGCTCCATCCATATCGCAAGCTTTCATTCATATCGGATATTGACTCCATATCTATTTTTTCATTCGTTTGGTGACAATTCGACACAAGATCAAAATGCTGCAGACTCAACGCGTTCTTAGGCGTGCTCTCGGGCATAGCCTGGGCAACATCTGATACCGTTGTCCCTCACCAATGGGTGTTCTCCAATGCGCCTCCATCCAATCCACGAAGCCTCAAGGTTCGTGTGGAAACTTAAACCTGAACCCCAAACAACAGCCACTGGCCGGCTATGCTC
>HF970647.1:26690-43362 GCA_000604205.2 Neurospora africana FGSC 1740
ATTAGGACACTTGACAGCAGGCGGAGAGGCGGCGCCGATGGAGGTGCTTATGGTGCATAGTGCTAATCGTGAGAAGGTTGAACTGCTTGACTTGGCTGAGGTCTTTAGGCCTTGGAGCGATAGTGAGGGGTATGATTACTGGCGGGTGTTGGCGGACGCTCAGAGTGTGCACGAGGGACATGGGAGGGTGTATGAGCGGCTGGAGATTGATCCTAAGAAGGGGAGGACGTTGGTGATTGAGGCCAGATGGGTATATTGGTGCGGTCCTTGATGTCGATGATTTTGAAGGGCTCGGGGCATACTTTAAGGAGTTGGATATGTAGAGATATGGCCAGTCTGTTGGTGTTAGTGATCCCAGGCAGGCACAACTAACTCAAGTTATCTGACCAAGACACTTGAGTTGGATATTCTAATAGGTTTATGGCCACGGTATGCTGACCGAATATATTGTCGAGGACACCACCACCTTGAACATTCAAGGTGTAAATTTCACCCACTCAGTACTTAAATTTCACCACTCGTAGGAGAGTTGGTTGGTGTGGGTATCTGCGGTGTGAAGGCGTGGACGGGAGGTATTATGGAGGGTTAGGGTTTGGAAGCACAGTCCACCGCCAACCATCTGCTGATGCATGATGTCCCCTTCTGTGTAAACGAAATGCGATTAGAAACTTGATGAAGCAGCCAATGGAAGACGATGAGAATGCGCGTCGCAAGCGAATGTGAGACCAAGCATCCGTTTCATGGCATGGAAACTCGGCACAATCAGACCGAACTCTTTGTGTCTTGACACTGCCGCCCGCGGGCACATGAATGTAAGCAACGCGGCTGGTGATTGACTGTTCAAATCGAATGAAATCAAAGGGCAAAAGTGTCAACTCCGTTGGATCCTGCTCACTGTTTTCTTCCCCAAGATCTTCCAACCTGTTCCCACCGACTTGCGCGACAACAATCGCCATCACGACGCAACTTGTGGGACGCGCCGTGGCATCTCCAAAGCGAAAAAGAATTGCGAAGTTCAGTGGCGCGCGCTCCCCCAGGCAACGGCTCCCCTATCGCGATAACCTCAGCGGCAATCGATTGGATCGTCCCGTCAACACTGCGAACGGGATCCGCCTTTGTCCGCTAGCTCTGCTTATCGCCGGGCGCTACGATAAGGGACCAGTCAGTGGCCGACGTCATCGACCCTCTTTTCCAAACTCGCATCGACAAGTCTTGGTCGACCATCGGTTCTTGTTTCCAGTCCAACCAACAGAACCACACGGCAACACGGGTTGTGTTGTTTGTCTAGGCTGTCGTACTTGACAACCGACAACTGGAAACCCCGTGTCATTGCGGACTAGAATACTGATTGACTGCAAAAAACCTTGATTCAGATCCTTTCTCTTCTTGGACCCTGAAACTGTCACTCATCTCGCTGTCATCCTTTCCCGTTGCCACCTATCCGCCTCTGATCCTCTGACTACACGTACTTGATCTTCATCATGTCCTGGGACCTCACCCGTCGTCGATGGATGAGACAGCTGAACAGCAAATATATCTTTGACCGCTTTGTAGGTGACGCTTTCTGTTTTGCCTTCATCCCATCTCTTCCTCTTCCTTCGATAAAAAAACAAAAGCCAAGTTCTGGAAGATTCGCATGCCCACATCTCTTTCACCCGACACAACGCCAAACATCCATATTCCACCTCGACCTTCACTTGGCAAAAAAAATATTCCCACCAACTGCATACTTTCGAGCAGCAGCAGTTGATCGGATCTTTTCTGTTTCGTTTCTGCTGTATTGCGCTTGTCGTTTTGTTTCCCGTACACAAAATTGAACAGGAGAACCAACTTACCTACCAACCGACCGACTGACTGAACAATGACCTGAATTGCCTGCTCTAGCCTTTATTGCATGCCATCATCTTCTTAATCGAAATGTCCATCCTCGCTCGGCTCACGAGCCGGTTCAGCCAGTTCTACGATGAACGACCTGGTATGTTTCTCCAAGCCCCACTCTCCTAACGCGACAATTCGAGTCGGCGCCATGTTTTATTCTTTCCGTTGCCCTGCGCAACCATTGCTAACAAAAGTGCCATGGCAGTGCTCACGATGATGGTGTCCAATGCGGTCCTGGGTGGAATTGCCGACACAGTAGCCCAGTCCATCACGGCGGTCCGGGAGCGTGCCGTCCGCAAGTACCCACCCGGCCGGGGCCCAAACCCGCGCGACGACCCCGTCGCCTACGAGATCCACGAGCTCGACCGGAAGAACCCCCTCAACGAACAAGACTTGATCCCCGATTCGCGGGACCTGCCGCCCCCGTTCGACTTTGAGCGGCTGACCCGCTTCATGGCGTTCGGCTTCTGCATGGCGCCCTTGCAGTTCAAGTGGTTCGGCTTTCTCGAGAGATGCTTCCCCATCACCAAGAAGAACGCCTACCTGCCGGCTTTGAAGAGGGTGGCTTTCGACCAGCTCATCTTTGCGCCCTTTGGTCTGGCCTGCTTCTTCACTGCCATGACGCTGGCCGAGGGCGGTGGAAAGAGGGGCGTGTATGAAAAGATGAGGGACATGTATGTGCCGACGCTCAAGGCCAACTACATTCTTTGGCCGGCGGTCCAGGTTATCAACTTTCGGTTGATGCCCGTGTCGCTCCAGCTGGTGAGTTTCTCCGTTATGATTGTACGGAAAGAAGACGTTGCTAACAAAGTCATAATCACATAGCCTTTCGTTTCCAGTGTTGGTATTGCCTGGACGGCCTACCTTTCACTCACCAATGCCGCCGAGGATGTGCAAAAGACCACCACTCACCCGGCATCTGGCCCTCCCAACATTCGTCTGGCCTAAATGGTTGCGACGTTAACCATCAAAGTTCTTTCTCCTCATGCATTCGATCATGACAAATTGCCAACCGGCGCAACACCTTACCTAACGAGTATCTGCACAACGAGATGGAGGAACAGTACATCTGCCGGGTTTGGGAGGGAGTTGTAAGAGTTCACGAGGGAAGGGGGTTCGGAGGATACTATACCACGGCTTTTCTTTTATACAACCGACCGACCCAAAGGCGTCCTGGAGTTTTCGACCAAGGGTGCTATCGCCCTTTCCCTTTCGTTGTATTTAGCTAGACCCGGTCTCAATTGAAACATGAAACCGTCTGATGTTAAATTTTACCACCCACCGCTTGTGATGGGTACTTGGCGCGATACTCAAAAGCGTAACGTGAGAACGGTAATAAGCGGTCGGGAGATCTACATATGAAAGTCTTCCGAACATGAGAGATCGTATGAGAAAACGTTAGGTCATATACTCCCCCGAAAAGGTGATCACGTTGTCCTCTCATTCCTCCCCGGTAAGCCGAAATCCGGGTTCATGGAAAGGATGGTACGACTTGGACCCGGGTCGAAGAGTAGGAAAAGCCGACATATTCTCGACTTGTCGATCCGGTTCCGAGGTTATGATGCCAAGTCTTGATCCTAAATAGGGAAAGGAAATGCTTGACCGCCATGTGAAGCGTGAGACATGTTGGTTCGTGCCGGCCTGTCAAAGTTCGTTGTCAATGTCGCGATGGGAGTTCCTGCAGTTTGCTTGCTGTCGTCTGAAGACATGGATGTTTGAGAAACTCTTCTAAAACAATCGAAATTTTCACCCGTACAAGTAGGTGTAAGTCTTAAGATCGTCTAATTCTACTAGTAGACTTCGCCTCTAGGCATATCGGACCGATTTAATAACATGTTCATTTGCGACAATCGGAGCCCTTTGGCACTAGTCTTGCATATACTGCCCGCCGGGCTGTCATTGCCGTCGCCGTTGTAGAATGATCCCAGAGGCCCAGAGGGTCTTCAGTGGAAGGATCACCCCATCCGCAACAGCAGACCCCAACGTCTCGACGTCACTGGCCCCTCTTTGCGAATTGGCCCCACAGGAGCTCGGTGGTATTACCCCTCCATTATCGATTCGCTTACCCCCTTCTGCCCCTCCATAGCCACCTCTCTCCTCCCCGGGCCATTGGGACCGCTCTTCGGGGGAACCGCCCGGCGTTGACACAGAAGTTGCCGTCTTGTTGAGCTTTAAAAGAGATTGGCCAAGCAACGGGATTGGAACAAGAATAGGTAAGAACCTGAAGCTGACCTATCATCATTGCGTCTTTTCGCATATCCACCTGATTGCCCCCCCCTTGGCTTCCATTCTGTTGATAAGACAAGCTAGTTTCTCTCTCCTCCTCTCGCTGTCTGTGTTTGTTTTTCTCTCTTGATCTTCCCATCGTCTCTCCAATTCGTAATACCTAGTCACATACAAACCGCCATCATGTCTCTCTCCAACAAGCTCTCCATCCAGGACGTCGACCTCAAGGGCAAGCGCGTCCTCATCCGTGTAAGCTTATTTCAGCTCTAGCTAGCTCCTTGTGTTGCTGTGTGTGATTCATATGGATGGATGACCAGACAAAATTCTAACATGCCACCCTTCTCCAGGTCGACTTCAACGTCCCCCTTGACGCCGAAAGGAAGGTCACCAACCCTCAGCGCATCGTCGGTGCCATCCCCACCATCAAGTATGCCATCGACAATGGCGCCAAGTCCGTTATCCTCATGTCCCACCTTGGCCGTCCCGACGGCAAGCCCAACCCCAAGTACTCCCTGAAGCCCGTTGTCCCTGAGCTCGAGAAGCTCCTCGGCAAGAAGGTCACCTTCGCCCCCGACTGCGTTGGCCCCGAGGTTGAGGAGATCGTCAACAAGGCCGACAACGGCGAAGTTGTTCTCCTTGAGAACCTCCGTTTCCACATTGAGGAGGAGGGCAAGGGCACCGATGCCGAGGGCAACAAGATCAAGGCCGACAAGGCCAAGGTTGAGGAGTTCCGCAAGGGCCTCACCAAGCTCGGTGATGTCTACATCAGTGAGTTTTCCAGTCTGCTTGGTTTTAAGATTGGGCACAGCAGCTAACACCATATCCCACAGACGACGCTTTCGGCACTGCCCACCGTGCCCACTCCTCCATGGTCGGCATCGACCTCCCCGTGAGGGCCGCCGGTTTCCTCATGAAGAAGGAGCTCGAGTACTTCGCCAAGGTTCTCGAGTCTCCCCAGCGTCCCTTCCTCGCCATCCTCGGCGGCGCCAAGGTCTCGGACAAGATCCAGCTGATCGACAACCTGCTCGACAAGGTCAACACCCTGGTCATCTGCGGCGGCATGGCTTTCACCTTCAAGAAGACCTTGTACAACATCCCCATCGGCAACTCGCTCTTCGACGAGGCCGGCGCCAAGACTGTCCCGGATCTTGTCAAGAAGGCCGAGAAGAACAACGTCAAGATCGTTCTCCCCGTCGACTACATCATTGCCGACAAGTTCGACAAGGACGCCAACACGGGCTATGCCACGGACAAGGATGGCATTCCCGATGGCTGGATGGGTCTCGACTGTGGCGAGGAGTCCATCAAGCTCTACACCCAAGCCATCAACGAGGCCCAGACCATCCTGTGGAACGGCCCCGCTGGTGTCTTCGAGTTCGACAAGTTCGCCAAGGGCACCAAGGCCACCCTCGACGCCGCCGTCAAGGCTGCCCAGGAAGGCCGCACCGTCATCATTGGCGGTGGCGATACCGCTACCGTTGCTGCCAAGTACGGTGTTGAGGACAAGCTCAGCCACGTCTCCACTGGCGGTGGTGCTTCCCTTGAGCTCCTTGAGGGCAAGGCTCTCCCTGGTGTTGTTGCTCTTAGCGAGCGTCAGTAAGTTCGTCCTTGGATGCAAAGGGAAGCGGGGTGCGGGTGCGTGAAATAATGATGCTATGATACCTCCTGATGTTTGTGGGAGATCATGACTGATGGATCAAAAATGATGATTAAGGGTCCTTGGAAGGATTAGCAGGGCTAGTCTATAATAGGCACTTGAGTCTCAAGCCGATAAATAGAACAAAACAGTTAAAGTCCATAATTGTGGTTCCCAAAGTGTGATTGTGATTGTGAGGGTCAGGTTTAACAGTTTCAGTCTTCGTAAAGTCTATGCAGTGGTTGACTCCACAATACCCGACGGCATGAAGATCATTAGTCCCAAGGGTAGCCCCTGTGTATCCTGTTGACTGATGTCTCCCATCTTGTCTTGCGTGGCAGTTCCCAGGTCGCAAGCATTTATCGCAAATATTTCCCATCACCTAAGTCTAGACTTTCTTTCCCCCTTGTTCGGATCGCTTGAATCTGGCTTTTGAACTGGGGGTCCAAGAAGTGCTCCAAAACGAGGGTCTCTCTTTGCCCATCATTCTTGCACATCAAAGCTTCGCGATGCATTGCCGAGCTTCCATTAAACCGCGAGTCACGAGTCACACCCTAAATCCCATATCGAAACTTGGTAAATTTTGTATAAATGCTGTCTGTCTTCCCCCTTTCCCCGTCTCAAGCTTGACGTTATGCGATTACCGCTGCTTGGCAGCCTCGACCTTCTTGAGTTCCTCCCTGTAAAAACAACAGTGGTTAGTATTCGTCTCTAACGAAACAAAGTACGGATGGTCTCGTTCATGGGTTAGTGGTAATGTAGATTGGGTTATTTTTAAACCAGCCCGTGTCCGCCCAAGAGAAGACATCAGGCCCAGTACAGTGCATTGGTGTTCGCCGAATGACGAATATGGGAAGTTGGTGGAGGGTGGTATAGACAGGAACGTACTTTAGCTGCGAGGAAAAGTCGTCGCTCGTGTCATCGTCGTCCCAGGACTCCTCCCATAGGTGCTTGGCCTCGCTGTTGCCCTTGGCGGCTTCTGTGTCTTCGGCTTCCCAGTCTGTTTTATGTTGGTATGATTGTTAGCTCTTCTTTCGTTCTAGAGAAGGGGACAGATGATGATTTGCGATCAGAGGATTAGGCAGAAGGTAAGAGGTAGTGCAGTGTAGTGGTAAGTCCAAGTATAAGTGGAGGGGGAGGTGGAAGCAATGTGAATCGTCTGAAGGTCCAGGAACTTTGGACCGTGTTTTTGCCCCTCCCCGTATGCAATGATAGGGAACTTGGTCGTGTACGGTGTTCAATTAAGGGTAGTATAACGGGAAGCTTTTGGTGATGTGGTGTGTTCGAGATGCGATGCGCATCGCAAAAGGTGCTGACACAGCAGGCAGACTAACCATCAACGGGGAAGTCCTCAAACTCGTCGTCCTCCTCCAACACGGCCGTCTTCTTCTCAGTAACGGGCTGCTCGGGCTTGGGCTCGGTCGACTTGGCGTCGTTCTTGGGTTGTGTTGAGGCCATTGTGAATGTGGTATTTTGTGTGTTTGTGTAGAGATGGACCAGCTGGACTGAAGCTGATGACGCTAGACGGATGGATAATCGACGGGTCGTTCGAAAGACGGGCAAACTTGTCGGTGTGCTTTGGTCGTGTCGTGGTGATGATGCGCTTTTGTTGTCCGGTATTATGCGCGCGGAGAGAAATCGAAATCGTCGGTTTGGCGGAAAGATGTTGGGTGGTGGTTGATTAGCTTTTGGTCTTTCGTGACAGCTCGAGATCTCGTCGTCGTTCGAAGCAATCAAGTGCCTGCCCCCCAAGGCGGCAGCGGGACGACGTGCTGCTGGCGTCTTGGCCGAGCGAGGTGCGGCAAGAGCACGGGCCATGTCTTTCAGGTCTTGGCAGAGAGCTTCGGGTCCACTTTGGTAAATACCCCGCCAAGCTGGTGTCTTTTGCATCGTCATGTCTTCTGTGTCTGCATTGAAGCGGCTTCACATCCGAGTTGACATTTAGATAATGCAATTCGGATATCGCATAAGTACGAGCACAGCGGACAATTGCAGCTGTCACCTTTAATTCACATGTGCAAGTCGGATCGCAAGCCGCGAGTCAGCTCATCATTGCTTCTCATAGAGACAAACAAGGACGTAACAAGAGGGACTCCCTGCTGGTTGCAAACAGCTGTTTTGGTACCTCTATGGTGCGGCATCAAACCAATCTTCTGAAACCTTTGTTTCTTTTCATAACATGCTCTCTGTATCCTCTTTTCCCCGCTTGTTGCAAATACCTATCAGCCCAATTGAGCAATTGCGGTAACCAGTTTGAGACTGCAATGTTAGCAAGTGGTAACACGACATGAGATGCCGATATCCGCTTATATCGGATCTGACTTTGAAGTCCCAGCGAGCCACGATTGGCTTTTCTCCTGGCCACTCGTCCTCTATGGATGGAAGTTGATGATACTCCAGAGGCTCTATGGAGACTTGATGGGAATTAAACCATTCCGTCATGGTTGAAAACTGCTTCGAGAAATGAAAGACCGAGAGTCATGATACGAGATGTGGCTGCTTTGCTCACCTCGTTACGCGCTGCTAGTGCCAACCGACATAAAGCTTGATTACCTTGGGGCATGCATTGTACCCTAAGATGTGCAGAAGCGCGCGGCGTAGATGTGCCGGCTACGTTGGATACTTATCTCCAGTATCGCAACACAGTATCAAATGAAGACATCAGCAATCGGACCTATGACAGTTTATGCCACCGTTTGTCCCAAGTTCCAGGGCAGCAGCCTTGGAATGAAATGGAACAAGGGGTAAACAAACCGGGGACGGCATCGGGGGACTTTCGATTGTCTTTTTAAAAGCACCGTCGCCTCTTTCCCCTCGTTTTTTTCCTGGGGCAATGCTACCTCTAGTTCTTTCACGTACTTGTGAAAGGCTGACTACGACGCACTATCAGGAACAAGCCGCAGCTCAGCCTAAGAACGAGAACCTGACAACAAACCTCCATACCAACCTAATCCGATCTCACTGCCGTGGCATTTCTCCTCCTTCTCCTCGAAAGCTCCTACATAACCGTTCATGCCAGGTCGCCCAACTGATACCCCAACCCATACCCCAAGTCAGAGAGCCAACGACAGGACTTGATATCATCTCCCTCGACATCGACGACCTCTCATTGGCATTCTCCCTGGTGACCAACTGAAACCCCACCTTCCGACCTGGTTCTCTCGCGTCTGCACGCTCACGGTACGCCCGCTGCGCTGAACGACCAATTGCTACGGCACCATACCTCACTGGAGCAAGACGTTGGAGAACGGCTCCAGTCCCGGCCGGCGCTGAATGCCTGGACAAGCTGAAAGCATCTCCACCACGACCGTCCGGGCACCAGTCCGCCCACCCGGCTTGGGCCGCAGCGCCGCTCCCAGTCAGCGCCCCCATCAGTGCCAGTCCCAAACAAGCCTAACGCCTAGAAACCCCAGGTTTCCTTGTTGGCAGTTTTTGCCAGGTCTACAGCACCGTCTTAGATCCGGTTTCACCGGGCTTGCCGCTCGGCACCCCTGTATATATCTAGGTCTTGCCTCCGGTCTCTTTTTTTTTTTTCTCGATTCTGTCAGAGCGGGGTCTGGATTTCGCTGTTTTAGCTTTTCCCTCGGTCTGTGAAAAGGCAGGTTTTCTTGCCGCTATTTTCAACACCAAAAAGTCGTGACGCCGGCGGCACCATATAAGTGATCCCGGACCTCCGATCTTTGCTTGGCGACCCGGGCATCCCGGTGCCCATCCCCCCGCGCCAACCCGCTTCCCGTCCTCGGCGACGTGCAACACCAATTCAACGGCTACCGTTACAGTACACAACCCGACCGCACACACCACACAAAACGCAGGGTCACACACTACAATGTCTGCATTGCGCTCTTGGTTCCGCGGATCGTCCGCACCCTCAAAACAACCGTCCAAAGCGCCAAGTGCTGCGCCGAGCCCGGCCGCCAGTTCTACTTCGTTGCGCGACCACTTACACGGCCATGGACGTTCCAGAACTGCCTCGGTTAGCGCTGCCCAGCAGGAGGCGAACAACATTGAAGATGCCATGGCAGCAGTAGCCTTGATTATGAACGACGATATCGACGGAGCCGAAGCAATGCTGCGTTTGCGCGAAGATGTCTCGACATTCCACCAGCTTGGTCTGGGCGTCTCGACTTTCTTGAGGAGTATCTTGGGTTTCGAAAAGGAGATCATGAACGAGACGACAACCAGATTAGGGGAGACGGAAACACGGGCATGGAACGATATGAAGCTGGCGCAGAAAGAGGCGGAAAAGCATGGGGTGTACGCTGGTTCGGTATACCCCCAGGGACATGCATCAGGAGGTAGCCACATCTACCCTCCGGGTTCTGAGTTTGCGCTCGTGAATGCAGAGGCCCAACTCATGGGCGCCGTGGTGGCTGTGATGCACGAAAGTCTAACGGAAGGAATCAAGGGATTTTACAAGCTGAGAAAGGCGTACGCGACCTTGGACGGTATCATGACCTCTGAGTTGCTGTATCTGCAGACATTGGAAAAGAAGGGTATCACCACGAGCCCAAGGTCAACCGAGCCGAGTCTCGACAAGATGCCTGGTGCATTTAGCGACTCGGAATTTGCTAGCCTTGAAAACTCAAAAGGCGCAAACACTCCTTCGCAAAACGGTGCCGCTGCAGACTCGGCTAGTGTCGCCAAAGAGCCCTCCGGCCCTCAGACACCAGCGTCCGCATCGGCCTCTAACGTAGCAAAGACGGCCGCAGACGCGGAGATCCTCGACGAGAAATTGGGTCATCTCCAACTTGACACGGATGCGGCGAGCGTGCAGAGCGTGCCCCAGAATGCCTCCCCGGAAGCTACGACACCATCGACACCCCAGTTCTCTCACCTTGACCAGCTGAACAAGTTCGGCGCCGATAGGTCACTTTTCAAGTCACCCGTTGACATCTTCGTCCACAGCGGCGCAAGCATGTGCTTCGGTATTCTCCTGCTCATCATCTCCATGGTTCCCCCAGCCTTCTCCCGCCTTCTCTCCGTCATCGGTTTCAAGGGCGATCGTGACAGGGGAGTCCAGATGCTCTGGCAGTCAACCAAGTACAACAACATCAACGGTGCCATGGCTGGTCTCGTCCTCCTCCAGTACTACAACCTCTTCTTCGGGTTCGCCGACATCCTCCCCAGCGAGCTCGACATCCAGCAACACTCCAAGTCCGCCACCGGGGGCGCCGAATTCGAAGCCGTCGGCTACCCCCGCGATGAGTGCACCGCCCTGCTCGCCGAAATGTGCCGGCGCTACCCGGACTCGCGCCTCTGGCGACTCGAAGAAGCCCGCGTCATGGCCAACGCCCGCCGCATCGAGGAGGCCCTGGCCATGCTGGCCGCCAACAACGACAGCAAGATGCGCCAGATCGCCGCGCTCAACAATTTCGAGCTGAGCATGAACTCCATCTACGCTTTGGAGTTCGAGTCGGCGCCCGCCCACTTTTTGCGGTGCGTCGAGCTCAACAGCTGGAGCCACGCGCTATACTACTACCTCGCCGGCTGCGCCGAGCTGGAGCTGTACCGGGATCTGTTCCACAATGGCGAAGCTACCCGCTCCGCTGCCCTCAAACACAAGAAGCTCGCGGAGGAGTACTTCCGCAAAGCCCCCACCGTCGCCGGCAAGAAACGGTTCATGGCCAAGCAGATGCCCTTTGAGGTGTTTGTGCTGCGCAAGCTGCAGAAGTGGGAGGAGCGCGTTAAGGCGTACGGGCTGGATCTCGCCGATGTGATCTGCGTCAGTCCCGCCATGGAGATGATCTACTTGTGGAACGGCAGCAAGCGGATGCCGCCTCACTTGCTGGAGAAGGCGAGGACATATCTGGCTTGGGAGCGGTGCACGGCGCCGGCGGACAAGGGGGTCGTCGCGAAGGTCAAGACGCTGGAGCAGGATGAGGTGGCTATTGGATTGTTGGCCGAGTCGGCGCTGTTGAGACAGCTGGGTAAGGGAGCGGAGGCGAGGGAGTTGGTGGAGCCTCTGCTGGGGGTTGATAGGTATGTTGTTGTCTCTTTTCTCTCACTTGACCTGATTTTGCTGACCAATCATTCTTTTTCAGATACGTATTCAAGGGCCCTACAAGAGACGATTACTGCGGCGCCGCAGCCCATTACGAAGTCGCGGCCGTTGCCTGGATGGAAGTCTGCAACCCCGAAGCCTGGCCATCATCAGGCCTCGAAGAGGTCGAAGCCTTCCGCAAGCAAAAGACGGACGAGTGCCAGCTGTACTTGGACAAGGTGTCCAAGTGGGATAGCTTCGTTTTGGATGCTCGGTTTGGCATGAGAGTCCAGGCGGGTATCGACAGCGTGAGGTGGTTGAAGGGCAAGAAGGGCTGGATGTGATGTGGAGTACCCAAGGTGTACCTTCATCTAAAAGGATGTGCGAATCTTCGTTGCAAGCCATGTTATGATACTAGGTGTTTTGCGGGTTGGTATAGAACAAGGGCGGCGTGTAACGGGCTAAGCGGGTCGGGCGGTTATTGTGTTTTCTTCAGTTTCTTTTGGATGCGATGCTAGACCGCGATGTGCATTGCACAGCGAGTCTTGGTGTTTTGTGTGTGCGCACATATTTGTTTGGTTGACGTCTTTTTTTTTCAGTCATTGGTGTTTTGGGTATGGTATGGTTTATATATCTCTTATATGCATATAAGCACATAACATATGGAGGAGAAGGGTTAACAGAGCTCTTTATGATCTACGGCGATATGATGACCTTGGAGGACTTCATCTCCTCTGGGATTCGGACACTTCCATGCGGATGGCATCACCGGCAGGCAAGTGATTCTGCCAATATTGACCGCCACCCGGGCCCATAGTTGCCGGCGGCAGCGGGACGTTGGGCGGCTAGGACGGCAACAACCCCGGCTCGACGTCATAAACGATAATTCAGCGATGGAATGAGAGCTGTCAAGGTTTGTTGACTTAAGTAACACAGGCAACCAACTAACAAACTCGCCATATACACAGGTCTCGATGTGATAAAAAGACTTCCAAGTTCGGAGAGCGAATCCCTTCATATATCCAGTTAACAAAATCTTCATAAGAGTGAGCTTGGATCTGACTTGTAACATGGGCGACTCCAGTCTCCACGCGACACGTTGAATGGTCAGTTACAGCGCATACTCACATTTTGACCCAAAGGTCAACAGCCCCTCTTGTCAGCCCACATTTTGGACTGTTCGAATTTTGAAAAGTTGAGACCCGTTTGGGATATAAACCCAAAACACCACCGGATGTAAACAAGCCTCTTCTGGTATCACACTACCTCCAGGCCCTGGACACCAATGTCAAGATGGCCTCCCTCCTAAACCTCCCCTTCGTCTCGTACTTCCTCCCGTCCTCCATGACGGCCTGGTCCACCTCCCTCAACCTTTTGTTTTTCTACATGACCTGGACAACCCTGGTCCTCAGCCAGTCGCCCTTCAAGCTCGAGATTCTTGGCACGCTCGCCATCCGCCTCGTCTTCTGGCTCTTGCCTTCTCTGGTGTTCCTCCTCTTCGACACGCTCTGCCCGGGGATATCCGTCTCGCTCAAGTACAAGGGCGCCGTCGATTTGCAAGATCGCGATGTCCGCACCCACGCCCGCCTTTTTGGTCTGGGGTTGTTTAACCTCTTGACTTCGACCGCTGTCCAGGGGATCATTTCTTTGGGCGTCAGCACCATTTTTGGGGTGCCGGTTTTTCGGACGACTACTACACTGCCGTTGCCGTGGCAGATGGCAAAGCATATCGCTATCTTGTATCTCTTTCGAGAGATTTTGACGTACTACATTCACCGTTTCGTCCTACACGCCCACGCCCACGACTCGAAGCGCGGCTCCTCCTCGCTCGCCAACCGACTTACGAACTTGCACATCCGTTACGCCCACGCTAACAACCCGCCTTCCACCTCCTCCACCACCTCTTCCTGGCGCAAACCTTCTTCGTCGTCCCTTCAACCGTCTCAACCAACCCCGCTAACCCTCTTCGCCGACCACCCCGTTCCCTCCCTCCTCCACCGTTTCCTCCCTCTCTACCTCCCTCCCCTTTTGTTGTCTCTCTCCTTCCATATCTCCCCGCTTTTGGTACCATACATCCCCATCTCCGCCATCCCGAGCTCTACTCACCATTTACATTTGTTAACGATGCATTTGTTCACGGTGCTGGTTACTTTGGAAGAGACCTTGTCTCTGGCGGGGTACACGACTCTGTTGACTCTGGTGCCTATCCCGGGAGTGCTGGTGGGGGGGATAGCGAAGAG
Organism: Neurospora africana FGSC 1740; assembly: GCA_000604205.2. Lineage (NCBI taxonomy): Eukaryota > Fungi > Ascomycota > Sordariomycetes > Sordariales > Sordariaceae > Neurospora > Neurospora africana. The sequence continues at coordinate 40,654 of HF970647.1, forward strand.
GCAGGGGAGGCATTTTGGGACGGTGGAAGGGATGGGAGTTTCCGGAGGGAAGGGAGGAGGAGGAAGGAAAAGTGGGAATTTCGGGGCTTGGGGGTTGGTGGATTGGGTTTTGGGCACGAGACTGCTGAAGGATGAGAGTAGGGAGGATGGGTCGGTTGTTGTTGAGGGTGGTGAGAAGGGAAGTGGTGGTGCTAGGAAGGGCAGAAGTACTAAGGCTGGGAGGGAGACGGGTGGTGAGAGTGCTCCTGCGAGGAAGACCAGGAGCAGCGCGAGGAGAACTCAGAGAGAGGACCTGAGCAAGTCGTTGGAGGAGGAGATTAAGCATGTGGCTGAGGGACTGAGGGATGTTGGAGAGGGGATCGTGGATGGGATTAAGGAGTTTGGGGAGGGGATGGGGGTGAGGAGGAGTGGAAGGATTAGGGAGAGGAGCAGTAGGGCGGGGTCGGTGATGAGGTGAGGTGGCGGTTTTTGGAACCATGGGTGGAGGATGGATGAAGATATGATTGTGTATGATGATGGACGATTTTTACGACTGGGAGGTATTGTTTTTGGAAAAGTTGTATTTCATTCCCTGTTTGGATATCCGGTGGCTGTCATGAGTTTTCTTCGGCTTTCGTTCTTTTTTTTTCCACGTCTTTCCAAAAGTTCAACAAGATAGACGGTTTTTTACGATAGATATCGCGATGATATCAGCGATATCCTAAAACTCTCAGACGTTGGATGTCATAACCCCCTCTCTTGCCAAGGGGTGTTCAAAGAATCAAAAGCACATCACAATAGCTTCCTTCCCATGGTCCATGCGCACCCTCTCGAAAAGCCCCCCACCAACCGAAACGATCACAAAAGTTCAATCTCGGGTAGCCTTCCCGACCCATTATTCGTCTCGTCTTGTCTCGTTCCCGGTTCCCCGTCCCGCGGCCGTTGGAGCACAGGCCGGTGATAATGGACGGAAGCGGGAATGATCTGGGTTGATCTATGGGTGGCGAGCAAGGGGTTTCCTAGTTGGGCTCCATGTGGTTCCGTTCCGTCTCCAGTTGTTGCTTTTTGGGTGTTTGTTGCTTTTTACCGTTCGAGGTTACGTAGGTGGGAAAATTGGCATGTTTTGGATGGAATGTGTATTACCTTAACCTCGTTCCGTTCCCAAAAAGATGGCACTGGCGCTTTTCTTGTGATCTCGTATTGGAATACAAAAAAAGCAGCAGTTGGACGAACACTGATTGCAGACCTACCATTCTATCCGTTATATGAACAAGGAACCGAAAGCGGGAAATTTGTTTCCATCTGCCCTTCTAGAAGCTTTCTCGCTCGTTTCCCTGGGACGAACGGGTTCGGGTCCGGAGCCACTTATTCCAGGGTCCTGGCCACTACCGAGAGGGAGTAAGAAAAGAGGTTGCACCTCATTTTGTTCGCCTTACCTTGTACACTACAGTACACCTCGTACCGTTCGTTTGTTCCTTGATGTTGCATCCCGACTATCCGAGGGGAGGATTCGCAATGAGGATTGCTGGAACGGGGACTTTATTGTGTGTTGAGGTGTTGCGATAGGTAGCTGTTATCCAAATCTGGTAGTACATAGCTCCCAAGATCGCGGAGAAAACCAGCCCGTCAGCCCGGCCGCATCTCAAAGCCCAAAGTGTAGGGCTCAAGGGGTTGGGGAAGTGGATTTTGGACATAAAATGGAAGAGATGCATGATTGGAGGTTGCTGGGTCAAAAATATTCAAAAAAGGGAATATTCAGGGGCAGCACGAGGTTCCGTGGAGCGATCAGACAGGGCAGTCAAAAGAGACGGGACAGGGAAGGGAAAGGACTGAAAAAGGATACCTAGAAGTAATGAGGGGTCGCTGCGCTAAGATAAGGCAAGACGACTCCAGTTCCTGCGTCTTTACTTTCCCAGACGGGAATCTTCCCCGGTGGTGATACAAGATCCAATTTCCATCATGGTTGTTAGGGAATTAAGTGGTGTGAAAAGGACAACACTAACAGGGTGACATCTGGGGCAGGAGAAGGGAGCTGCTTTCGGGACTTTGGGAGCAACCGAACTTCATGTGAAGACTGGAGCTCTGTGCGCTTTCCATGACTCCCTCCCGTCCATCTAGCCGTGTACCTGCCAATCATTCCAGTTTCCAAGCATTGTTCCCTTGAAGGCCCACAGATCCTCATGTTGAATTTTTCTCTCTCTCAAATCCCTTCTCTAGCTCATCCTGTTGGATGGATGATGATGTCCTGAGCAAAGCAAAGTCTTTTTCAGGTCCCCACCATCACCGGCGCTAATAGTGGTGGTACCTGCAGCAGCATTGCAGCACTTGGGTGACTGCAGCAACTGGGGCAACTGGAGCAACCTTCCGCGAAATCTTGGAACCGAGAGAGAAGCATTCAAAGGGGAAATCATTGGAGCGCATTGGAGGGTTTGGAGGGTCACAGCAGGGCACCCGACTGCAACGGGGACAATGACAGGCACCAATCCCACCTTGGATCATCTTTCCAAGGTCGTACCCTCCCAGTCATGATCCCAGTGTTTCGCGAATTGCGCCCAATACCATTTCCCTTGTGTGAAAGAAGCGACCAGTCCGGGATTAGGGATCATAGATTTGTACATGTGTCCGGGGTGCTTGTTCAGATTCGGCGAGACTCGAACACTCTTTTTGAGATTTGTTTGGAGACTTGGTAGGAGTCCGGCACACTTTTTTTTTTTTTTTTTTTTTTTTTTT
>HF970647.1:160716-172383 GCA_000604205.2 Neurospora africana FGSC 1740
GGACATCAATCCCACGGCGTTTAGCCAATAAAAAGCCGAACGCTTTCCTATATCCAGTTAAGCTTTGACTTTTTTGTACCACACTAATAAACAACTAGGGCTGGATTGGCCCGTCCTCCCTTGTTTGTCATGTCACAAATAAAGTGCCACTTATGCCCTATTCCGACTTTAGCTTGGAACAACGACGTTTACGAGCCTCGAAGCGGCCGAAATAGGAATCCTGGGGATGGTTGGGTGCATATTATACACAATGGGGGTAGGGGAGCCGGGGATTCGGTGTCGTGGTGACACAGAGTTGCCCAGGGCTACTGCTGCGTTCCAGTTGAAACTCCATGCCTGGACTGTTATACTTTCCTAATCTGGCGTTTCAAATGCTTGATTTAGTCACGCGATGGCGCGGTGTAAAAAACCGGCTGGGTGGCTAAGGATACGCTTCTTTCATTCCTTCCTAAAAGCTTTTGTTTTTGTTTGGATTCGCCTGTCCTTTCTCCCAGTGTTCCATGCAACGACATCGAGTACATATACGCCTCGAGAGTGTACCATGCCTGAAGGTGTGAGACTCGAGCGGATCGTCAACCTGCGTCCCGGATGATGCTTAAAGCTCTTTGCTTCTTTGTGGCATTTACCACCCCCATGTCTGGTTGAGCCGCACAACTGTTTTACACATTGATAAACTTCCCGTCACCCTGCTTCAAGTTTGCTCACTCCGATGACTCTTTCCCGTCTTGTTTTCCAGATATCCAAGCGCATAAACAATGGACTCCCACAGCCAGCTTCCCGACCGGGACCCACGTCCAACCCTTCAAGTCATCACCACGTATCCTCCCCAGCCCCAAACATCAAACTACTCCTACCCCTTGTCAGGAAGATCACCAGGCCGCGAGTCTGTTGGGTCCGATATCTCATCTGTGCCGAGCATGATCGAGGACCATGGCTCTGACATCTCTACTGAGGATGAATACCAGTACCACCACACCTCCAGGTCCGGGGGGCTGTGGAACTGTTTTTGGAACAACACTCAAGCACACGAAAAGGATCTCCAGACGACGAACACTCCAGCACGGCCCATTAGCCATCATGCTGGCAGCTGCACAGCCGACAGCACACCAGAAAGGAAGAAGAGCAGCAGGCCAACTGTGACATCTTCACGGCCGGATAGCGGCTTCGCCCAGGGTAATAACCAATGGCCTCTGACTCCTCCATATACCAGTCACAGTCACCAGGTGCCTCGGACATTCAATAGGCCCCTTCCCACCTCGACTTACTCACTCTTCCCGCCAACGCCGCCATCTGCTGATGGTAACTCTTCTTCGGTGCCGCCACTACGGAGATCATCTCCCGCCCGGCCATGGACCTCGGACACCTTGCGACTGGAGCAAACCCCACCACCACGACCCCCAGTAGTGATGTGCAGGAAGTCGAGCCTCGGTAGGAAAAGGAAACTGGGGGGCGAGCCGCTGGCTGTGACCGTCTGTTCACCTAGCCCCAGGTCGCCAACGACCTCAACAACAGCAAGCCTGGTCTTCCGGGCAAGGCCATCCATCATCCCTGTCCCCTCTCCCACAAGCAATCTCTCGCAGCAGTTGGCTCCTTCTGCCTACCAGACAGAGCCGTCATCTCTCTACCCTCAACCTCCCTACCTCACCCCAACCAATTTCCGCCGCCCATCCCTCACCAACCTGCGTCGTAGCTCCCGCAGCGGTGCCTTCCCCAGGCCTCCTAGCAGCAGGGACCACTACCACCACCAACAACAAACAAGGACACATCAACAACAAAAGTTAGAAGAGCGACCCCTACCCCCCCTCCCCCTCTCCGTCCATCCAGAACAACGACCACCACGACCTCCTCGATCATTTCCTCCTTCACCAGTAGTTTTCCCAGTCTCTCCAACATCACCACTGTCACCTCCTCCTCCTGCTGTTGCTGCTCCTCTTCCACCCGTCGTCTCAGTCTTCGAATCTGACTCAGACGATGAAGAGTCCGATTCAGACTCTGGCTCAGACGAGCACAACCATTTTGGTGCTGGAGGGGTTGTGGAAAGCTTTGCGAGACGGTTCATGAGAAGTTTATTGGGAGCTCACGGGCAACATTACCGTCACGATACAGATCGTCAGACCCCAAGCCAAAATCACCAGCGGAGTGCTAGTGAGTATACTCACAGTGCGACAACAACCACCCCGTTTTACAAGGCTATTCACTTGAGACGACCACGGTCTGATGGCGGCCGCAGCAAGAGTCCACAGCTCGGGGCGGTGATGGAGGAGGCTGGATACAGATATAGAAAGAGTTGTAGCAATGCCCGTGAGGGCGAGAGTGGGAGTAGCGCGAAACAAAATGTTTTGGGAAGGCGGGGGAGGTTATGGGGGAGGAGCGGTAGTCGATCATGACTTTTTTGGTGTCGGATACGAGGGACTGTCGTGGTCAGTTGGTAGCATGTCATGTGGGAGGTTTTGACAAGACGGCGGGAGATTTCACAATTCTTGTTGATATACACTTTGGGAGTAAAAATGGCTTGGACATATGGATGGATGGGGTTGGCGCCATCGGTAGGGTGTATCGACGGCACTGGAGGGAATCGGGTTTACATAACTTAGGTAGGCACTTACCTACATCACATACATAATTCGCCCATTGGATTAGGGCAACACTAAATTTACACATGATAATCTGTTCACAGTGAACATCTGCTCCTTTGATCTCTTGCTTTGTGTTTGTGTGCTGTGCTCAACTTATCCTCGTCATCATGGTCGTACAACTCAAACCCAAAGAGATGGAAGACACGCTTGGGATGTATGGAGATGTAGCTGGTGCGTGTATTGAACACTCTGGCAACGCATCCAAGAGAAAGGAATGAAGACGTATCGCCCCTCAAACATATCTTTGGTATGAAGATCTAGATGTTGGAAAAGAGAAGGAATGGGCCAACGTACATATCAGGCAAGCGGCGTAGTTCAATATCAAGCCGTACCTCGCGAGGACCAACTGAGTTCCCTTCGATGGGACGGTTGATCATCAGATACCAAGACGTGTCTGTGTAGGGCGTATATTGCAGTACTCGATCCTCGATGCAGTGCTTCGGAGGAACCCTCGGTTTCCCACGTGTCACCAGCTCCTTCCTGTTGTCAATACAGAGAGACGAAGAAAGCGTAGGGCATTGCCGCAGCCATCAATAATACTCAGCTGCATACATGGAGATGGGTTGAACAAGAACCAAAACCTGGGTGGTGGCGCTCTTGGCGGACTGAAAAAAAGAGGATAAGTGAACAGTGACGGGCCACGCTGAGGAAAGATGCTGACTGGACTGGGTTGGGCGAGATAAGTATATTCGCCGGATCATGGGCGTCAGTAAATAAATTTATTGCTGATGCTATTTTGGCTATTGAGCGGTCTCGGCCACTATCGTCTCGGTCATGTTCGCGTGGTACGGATGTGTCTGCGGACGAAGCCACGACACCCACCGTCCGCAGAGGAATTCTGGGGAGTGATGTTTGGAGGCATCGACCTGATTCACATACAGTCAGTTTTTGGCCGTTGGGTCCTTAACTTGAAGTTTGTCATGCTTTTCCCGTTTCAACATATACATTCAGAAACGACTTTTTCCGATAACGATAGAGAGAGAGAGAGAGAGAACGGCAGCTGGTGCCAATGCTTTGTCACACGGCTCGTTGGAAACTCATCACTCCAACAGAGCTTATCGGACGAAGAGAAAAGTATAACAGGGCCGAGACTCGGTCGGCACTCGCAAGATAGTACCCGACCAGACTGCCCTGCCCGCTGATGATGATGTTCCCCCTGCCTGCAACACACACGGTACCAAAAGAGAGGTGTGCATGGGAGGAATTTCTGGGGTGGTTGAGGAGAGGCAAAGGATAGGTAACTTGCTTGTTATCGTTCTGGTACGTAAACAACATCATGCGGCGTCTCGGCGGCGTGATGGAATGGAAAATGAGAGTGATGGACCTGGGCAAGAATGTGGGCGAGATGCAGTCAGTGGCAGGAATCAGTGGTAGAGTGAGTGTCACGGTGTCTGGGTGAGGACCGCGAACTGCCACGACTGGAACCAACCAAGACACAAGCTGAGACTTGGAATCGAAAGGGGTGCAGTCATGAGGTTAGACCGCTCCTGGATACACTTTCCAGAGATAAAAGAAACGTCTGAGATTGGTTCTGGAGGCTCGGCGCAGGCCAGTCTTGACTGTCTTGGACGTGGGCGTTGGGAGGTACTTTGTATCGAGGCCATAATGTATCTCGAGATTGGGTGTTCCGAGCGTCGGAGGTTCTGGACGATGCCTGCCGAGAAATCCTTGGAGACGAGGAATCCCGCATTTTGCGGGGCGGATAGAGACGGGCAGTTCCTGGGTTCTCAGTGCATTGGAAAGTGGAGAGTTCCCACTTGCTTGTGAGTGGACGGTTCTTTCCTCCCAACTTAGCTCAATTGGCACTTCAAAGAGAAATCATCATGATGGAATCAACGACAAGCCATCTTCTCATTTTCACATTCCATTACATACATACATACATACGCTACCTTGCATACCTCTACTCGAAATCCTCACCGGCAAAAGTCCCAGTACGGAATCTAAAACGCCTTTCTCCTAGGGCTCCGTGGTAACATTCCGGATCCTATCACGACAATAAAATGCGCCCGGGCTAGTGGCCCCCATGTTTTTTAAGCATTTGCATGCCCGCCGGCGGCCGTCGCCTAGTCAAGCACTAGCTTGAACCCATCCCCACCATCATGGCCGCCGGACCACTCAGGGACTACACACTAAACGGTGGCACGAACGGTACACTTGCCGGGATCGATCCTGCGAACTCCCCAGAAACGAGAGTCAGCGAGGATGATGAGAAAGTGGCAAGCCGTCCTCCTCAGAACTGCTGCGCCGTATCGCCCCGGTTAGCGGAGATGGGAGGCAACTCCGTTTTCCGCTGCTTCGCCGGCGCTGTCTGAGTGCTATCTGTGTAGCCACTGCTAGCTTAGGTTGTTGATTACCAAGGCCAGAGCGCCACTGGTGCCGGACAGAACAGCAGCTGAATAATCAGTGTAGGTACAATATCTTCAGCAATCAGACGCAGCCATTAACAAGAAGGCGGCGCCGTCAGAGTGCAACATCGCCATTTTGCTCTGCTTCAAACACTGCTACGTACCAGCAACGGGACGGATCAGAAGGTCCATCACCGGCCTCATCAAGATATCCAAAACGAAACGCTATGCGCAAGTCAACATGTGTTTCTCGGGATCCATGCGCCCATGATATTCGAACTTCAACATCGCCGTCCACAGACTGCTAGTACCGGTCCCAGTACCCAATCGATCCATGTTCCCCATGATGATCGCCGAAGGAAGTGAAGTCAAGCATTCCAGCCAGTCAGCACCCGCCCAGCGACGGGCACCCATCCCAGAGTGTGAACCAGAAAACGGTCACGCCAGCCTTCTCCCTCTGCCCTGGCAACCTGGGCCTCTTTATCCATCGCGCCCATGTGGTGCCCCCCGCTTCAAGATACCCTCAACCCCTGTCGGTCTCGCTTGAACCCACCCTGTAGTCGCCCTTCGCAAGCCCTCGGACCCATTTAGGCAGGTCAGCACTGGCTGGGGCTGCATCTTCCGCCATGGCTAGTGCTTCCAGAAACGGTACAGTTCGATATCATGCAATGCCCCTCCCACATTTTCAACCGTAACTACTGGCTCCCAGCATTGCCCTGGCCGACAAGTGAAGAAAGAGGTGTGGTGCCCTGAGGTGGTGCCCCGATGTGTGGTGTTGACCGTGTGAGCCGTGAGCCCCGGCACACAGTCACCCACATCCACGCACCCACGATATCTACACAGTATCTTCACACCACGCTAGCCCATGCCGCAATGAGGTGCGAAAGGCCAAGACTTCGAACGGTCTGAGAGGGTCGAAAGAGGGCCAGAGAGACGAGCCAAAGAGAGCCTGGGACTGGTCCAGAGGCCGGCCTGGCGTGAACCCGGAACCCACATTTTGCTATCTCCCTATCATCTCAACCGTCTCTCCTTTCATCGTCGTCTCCCTCAGTCGACATTCCATTTACAACGCTCTCCTTCCGTCATAACCCTTCTGGATCCCTACCTCTTCAACTCACACCGTAGCCTTATGTTCTAGGCCCGGACCGTGCAACGTCGACAGTCGCTGGAGTCGAGGCAGCGATGTTTACGCTTCGATCAGCTTACTAACCATCCAGCTGTCAAGTTTTATCCTTCGCTTTGCGGAATCGGCCATCAGATCGGCACGAACCCGATTGTGTTCCCGCTTTGCTTTCCGGGCTTGGTTGCACGGGAGGCATAGCCACGCTTTTGCTCCAAAATGCTTCGCAATCTATTTCGACGATGGCACGGCGATGAGGATGTTATGCCGGATATGGTAGACGATGGATCGATGGAAGGGGACTCGACTGGCCTTGAGGCCTTGACTGCACTGAAGCAGTTCGAAAAGATGCATCGCCTGGACCCAAACCTACCATTGGACGAGCTGGACGAGGTCGAAACCGCTCTGAACAGCGCAAACATCGAGAAGGGAACCGAGATCGACCAAATATTGGCCGAAGACAACTCGCCATATCCAGAAGTGAGATATCCCGCTTCATCGCTCTGTGCGTCATGGTCAGTATCCGATTTGAATTCTCTCTAACACCGACTTCGAAAGGTCCGAGCTTCAGTACGAAATTACGATGTCGAGATGCCCGTCAACACCATCCGGGCCTGGACTATCGGCATGTTGCTTTGCACCATCGGTTCCGCTGTCAATATGCTGCTCTCGCTGCGAAACCCTAGCATCATGTTGTCGACCTTGGCTATCCAGCTCATAGCATACCCCATCGGCTTGGGCTGGGATCTCATCTTCCCCGACCGCGTTTTCACCGTATTCGGCATCAAGTTCAACCTCAAACCCGGACCATTCAATTTCAAGGAACATGTCATCATTGTTGTCATGTCAAATGTACGTCTGGCCTTCTGTTATGTTAAACGAACCGCTAACTCTTTCTTCCTTAGGCTGCGTATGGTGGCGGTGCTTTGTATGCTACTGATGTCATTCTAGCCCAGGAGATCTGGTATAAACAGTCGTTCGGCTGGGCCTGGCAAATTCTCTTCGGTATCTCGACGCTCTGCACTGGCTATGGACTTGCCGGTTTGGCAAGGAGGTTCTTGGTTTGGCCCGCTGCCATGATCTGGCCCGCGGATCTCGTCAACTGCACTCTCTTCTACACGCTCCACGATCACTCGCCCTCGGATCCGGCAAGGACAAATGGTTGGTCAATCAGCCGATATCGATGGTTCTTGATTGTCATGGCTGGATCGTTTGCGTGGTACTGGTTTCCTGGCTATCTTTTCCAGGGACTGTCTTGGATGTGCTGGATTACCTGGATCTGGCCTGAGAACGTCATTGTCAATCAGTTGTTTGGCGGACAGAGCGGTTATGGGCTACTCCCTATCACTCTTGTGAGTGTTTTACGATTCCCGGGCGAGATCATTTCCATGTGCTGACTCTCTTTAGGATTGGTCCATCATCTCTGGATATCTCCTGTCACCCCTCGCGTCGCCATTCCATGCGATCGCCAACGTCGTCAGCGGTGTCACGTTTTTCTTCGTGATTGTCTCCCTCGGAATCCAATATTCGAATATATGGTACTCAGCTTTTTTGCCAGTCCAAGAGTCGCACTCGTACGATAACACCGGAAAGAGGTATGACGTTTTGCGCATTCTTAACGAAAACCGGCATTTCGACGAGGCCAAGTACCACGCATACTCGCCGCTTTACCTCCCCACCCAGTTCGCCCTTGCATATGGGCTGTCATTCGCAGCTGTCGCGGCCGTCATTGTTCATGTGGGCCTCTACCACGGCAAGGATATCTGGAATCAGTGGAAATTGGCCCGCCATCAAGAAGACGATGTCCACATGCGCCTCATGAAGAAATACCGTGACGCCGAGGATTGGTGGTATATCATCCTATTCGCCATCATGCTTGGTATTTCCTTTGCCGTGGTGTGTGCCTGGGACACCAGCTTCCCATGGTGGGCGTTTATTATCTGTATATTGATTCCGGTGGTATGGACCATTCCGATCGGAATTATTCAGGCCATTACCAATATCCAGTTGGGTCTGAACGTCTTAACCGAGTATGTAATCGGCTACATGCTCCCCGGCCGCCCCTTGGTTATGATGATGTTCAAGAACTACGGTTATCTCGTCATGTCGCAGGCGCTCTATTTCATTCAGGATCTCAAGCTCGGCCATTACATGAAGGTGCCACCTCGCGTCATGTTTTGGTCCCAGCTGATAGCTTCGGTTTGGTCCGCCATTGTCCAGATCGCCGTCATGAACTGGGCCCTTGGGGCAATCCCCGATATTTGCACAGACGGCCAGGCCAACAAATTTGAATGCCCCAGCGCCAAGGTGTTTTTCACTGCATCCGTCATTTGGGGTGCGATTGGACCGGCTCGCATGTTCTCCGGCAAAGCACTCTATAGCTCTTTGCAGTGGTTCTGGCTCGTCGGTGCCGTTGCTCCCGTGATTTCGTGGTTTTTCGTTCGACGATACCCGCGCTCGCTTTGGCGCTATGTCAACTTCCCGCTGGTGTTTGGCGGTTCAGGCTGGATTCCGCCCGCAACTGTTTACATCTACTACTGCTGGGGCATAGTCGGCACTGTTTTCAACTTTTTCATTCGCCGCCGGAAGACGGGTTGGTGGCTGCAGTACAACTACCTCACCTCGGCCGCCCTTGACGTTGGTCTTTTGCTGTCGACCCTCGTTATTTTCTTTTCCCTCACGCTATCACACACCAAAGCGCCAGAATGGTTTGGCAACACAGTGGCTGGGAGCACCATGGATACGACCGCCAGAGCGGTACAGCAACACGTCCAACCAGGAGCTATCTTTGGACCTCACGAGTGGCCATAGTTGTAAGTTACGAGTAATAGCGAGGGGGCCGGACAAGACAGGAGGAGTTTCGGAGTTTGGTTATTTTTCTCGAAGGAGTCTATGATTGGGAACACCTCCAGGGCTGGCGGGAACTTCTTGGGATTCTTGGGGTTTTGGATATGGGCGGAAATTGACAGGCACAGCCGGCACATGTATGCCGCGCCCAACATGGAGAGATTTCTCCACATTCACAGGATATCGGCTCATCTGAAGGGGTATCTCTTGTGGGCGTCCATGGCCTATGTATGGTCCACGGAATTTCATGTAGCATTTTCGGTTTTTTTGGGATGAGATTCGGGACGTTCCATGCTTTGTGTCTTCTCGGTAGGGACCTGCGCAAAGCTTGGGCTTTGGTTATGACGATACGCATATTTTTCTTAACACTTCGGTGCGATCATGATTTATTTTAAAGGAATGTCCGGCGTTTGACATATTCCTGCATCGGTCTGCTGATGTCCTGCCTTCCCGCTTTCAGTATCAATGAGCATCATGAAAAAAGGGTTCTTCACCGCCAAACTCTGTACCGGATTCACTATCCTCCATAGGTATTCTTTCCGAGTGTCTGGACCAGTCATACATTGTTATCAATATGGGCAAGAGCAACCCTTTCAGCCCCTTCTTTGACATGACTGACCGGTCTTGACGATCGTCATCACCATTGACCATTCCGTACATCGGTAGCACTTCCTTTGCAACCAACTTAAGTGTCCAACTATGAATTTGCGTCAGTTCTCAGCCGACTGAAGGCACCGTGACCTTCCTTTGATTGATTCACTCTCTCCCAACACTCTGATTGACCTGCTTTTCGAAATAATTCCCGGACCCCGCCGTCTCGCTTTTTTACCTACGGCATCCGACGTTTTGTTGGATCTCGATCATTGAACGTATAAGCTCTTACTATCCCGCAAGATTCTCACGCACGTGGGACTACAACTGAAGTAAGAGGCTCTGCGGGAAGGAGGTACCCCGATCATACAGGATAAGCGGTGTGCCAACCAGATGCCATTTTACAGTTCAGTCAATCTTTGAGGTGCCTTGTTCAAGATGCCGCAAAAAATGATTATGCACGGCAGGCACCAACGCCGATATCTCTTGAAGACCTGCTCCTTCCTTCCTTCCTTCTCCTTTCTGCCTCCGGAAATGAGCCATATCCCGATACATGAGCCCCATTCCCCTGGAGAATGACCTCGGTCAGGGCATCGACGGCCTGGGAAGGGCTGGATCCAGTTGGTTCTTTGTTTGTTTGTCAGGTCGTGGGAACAAAAAGAGGCGGTTATCCTGGGTTATCCCATCCCTTACTCTGGGAACAAACATTGTTTCTTTTTTTTTCTTTCGCGTTTCAACAACATCAACCTCGATTAGGTCGTTCGTTCGTTCTGAGGCACCGCTGCCCTTTCTTCTGGGAATCCTCTGGAAGACACGCAGAAAAATCGCCATCTCCCCTTGCATTTTTGTGTCATGTCAGCAAGACAGTGATTCCACCCCAAAGGTAACAGACACTCTGCAGCAAAGCAAGCAAACTGCCCTACACGTTACAAGCACTGCATCTACTTCTCCGAAGCAGTCAACTTCAAACACCACGGCCTCGGACATCTCTATCTTTCTCAGCCGGTCACTCACTTACTCGACCAGTCAGTCGGTCACCGACAACCGCCCACGATCACTCACCCGCAGACACCTTTAAACCACCGGGGTTTGTTTCAGACCAGGCTCCTTATTTCCATCAACCAGCCAGTTAAGCCAGCCGGTCTACCCAAAGACACCTACTCGATACAAACCACTCACACTCACTGCCCAAACTTTCACCCTGTCCTTCGATCGGCAGAAATTCAACCCAACATCTCACCATCTGACCACCCATCAAAAACATGTCCAGAGGCCGCGGATCAGGTTATGACTTTCCAAAGCCGATTGGCGCTTGTCCGCCGCCGAAGCCTTCATCCGGTGTTGGTACCGGTGTTTCAAAAGGCGGCAGTGATGATGGTAGTGATGGGAGGGATAAGGAGAAGGATACTGGCGGCAGTGGAAGTCACGGTGGAAGTGGTTCGAAATAGGAATGGCGGGGAAAATGAAGATGATGTGCTTATGTATTAATGATGTAGGGGGCTATAGAGGGGGAGTCATCATGACAAACGCAAGGCATGATGAAGAACTTATGGGAGGATGACACAGGAAGAGGAGGATGTTAGTGTGTTTGCAACAAGGAGTTTGGTATCTGGGGTGACAATTTGCAAGGGTCATCCGCCTTTTATCCCGAAGAAGATTGACAATGATGAGGACGGTGTTATGTTGTACTTTATAATTTATCTTACTCGGTCAAGGTTAGCTGTGTAATCAAAGGCATGATGCAGATCGATGTGTGCCAATAAACACACAAACGTGATAAGGAGGATCTTGGGATTCAGAGAGATGCATGCCTCCAATAGTGATCTAGGTAAGAAGAAAAGAACAAGAGATGCTGAAGTATACCTAGACATATATGCAAACTCACCAAGTCCCACTAGAATTTGTCGTTTCATCTCTCCTCGGACCATCCCCCTCGTCTCATCATCATATACACGTTCCGGGCATTCATCCCTTAAACACTCATTCTTCACTACCACCCCCACCCTCCTTCCCAGCTACTACCTCTCCCTACCATTCTTCCCATTCTCGCTGCCGCGATCATCCCCCTTCTCATCACCCTCCCCTTCCCCTATCCTAGGCTCATCAACCTTAACCCCCACCGCCC
>HF970647.1:174117-187868 GCA_000604205.2 Neurospora africana FGSC 1740
GCAGCGGCGGTGGTGGTGGTGGTGGAGGAGGAGGAAGACACTACGACGACGACGATTACCGAGGACGTGGCCGAGGGACAAGTCCAAGCGGTCGCCATAACGGAGGGTATAAGGAAGGCCAATCTTCCAGGCGACACAACGATGCGCCCGCGCCTGGAGGCAAGATTATAGTTCTCCAAGGTATTCCAGAGGACGCCACCGAACGCGATGTGAGTCTGCCCCGTATTTGTGCACTCATCATGTAGCTCCACAGAGTTCTAATACGCATCTCTCGAACCATTATAGGTTCTCTACGGCCTCAACCTCGTCACTCAAGATCCGCACATGTCTACCGACCAGATCAAGATCGTCCGATTCCGATACGACAGCGCCGGTCGTCGCCTTGCGGTCGTCGAGTTCAAACGACGCGCGGATGCAGAGAGCTTCATGGAACAGTATCATCCCGATATATCGTTCCCTCTCGAGCACACCCGCGGTGTCAACTCGGAATACATTACCATGGATATCTTCTTCGAAAGGAGTCGTAGCGATATGGACGACTCCCGTAGAGACGATGAGGACTGGGACTGCCTCAAGTGCGGTGCAGTTAACTTCTCATACCGTGCTGTGTGTTTCAAATGCAAGACAGAGAGACCTGGTAGGTTTTCGTCCCGTTTTGCTTATCCTGGCAGACTGTTGACTAACGGGCGTAGATGATGCCAGTTACGGCTACGGTTATGGGGGCCCATCAGTGGGTCCTCTTCTGACTGGAGAAACCGACGAAGACCCTCAGCAAATGCCGTCACAGTATCTCGTGATCAGAGATCTGGAGGCGTCAGTGACCGAGGAAGTTCTAGCCAGGGGCGTCATGAAGCTGTTCCGCGAAGAGACGACAAAGGCGCCTACCGGTCCCCACAAATTGAAGTCGACAGCGCCGGGCAGCAACACCGCAAACCTCGGCGCGAAACCCGGTAGCCTACGCCGCGTCTTTCTGATACGGAACCGGAAGAGCAACGAATCGTGGAGATACGGTTTCGCCGAGTTTGCGACGGTTGAAGATGCCAAGGCTGCAGTCGCAAAATTCCGCAATTCCCCTAGGTTCACGATTGCGTCCAGGGCGGTTGTTGTTTCGTTCATCCACACGGGTGTCTTCATTCCGGCCTTTGAGGTTGGCCTGGACGAGGATCCACGATTTTCCTTCCAGCCCATCTACAACCCTACTATTCGACTCAAGTACTGGGACGAGCGTGTTTACCCTAGCATCCATGTTGTCTCGGTCGAACCCAAATCTGAGCCTGAAGGCGCAGATAAGTCTACAGACCACAAAGATGGTGGCACTATGGACAATCCTCTTACCCGTCAGGCTAGCCTTCTGAAGAAATTCAAGAAGAAAGAGCCTGCCCCTGGCGAGAAGGGCATCGCAATGGCGCCTCAAATGCAGATGTGGGCGAAGAAGGCGGCGGAACTACATGGGAAGAAGCTGGCTGCTGCTGGAGGGGGTTTGGACACTGCAGAATTGGAGGCGGACGACGAGGATCAAGAGCCAGACGGACCTTTGAATCCCCACTGGGCTGATCAGTACCTCTCATATGCCGACTGGGACCGCATGATATGCCTTCTTTGCGATTGGGAGGTCCCTTCGCAAGAAACCATCAACAACCGCGGACACATCCCCTACACACGAGAGGACCTTCTCATCAGCCACGAAGTCATCGTTCACAACCACTTTAAAGACCCAGAAACCAAAGAAAATGCCTCCGCCAAGCTCGCCTCGCTCGGCAAGGAGCCCCGATCCATCGCCCGCCGCACCCCTCGCCTCAAGCACGACGCCCCGCCCGTCTACACCTCGTACGCCGACTTCGACGCCCTCTACTGCCACCTCTGCCACCGCGCCTTCAAACACGCTGAAACCATATGGTGCCACGAGCAGGAAAGCGAGCTGCACAAGCGCATGCTTTCCGACGCCCAAGCCAAGGAGCGCGCCGCCGCCGAGCTGGCCGCAAAGGGCAAAGTGCCGCTCACTATGGTCCCCGACAAGAAGCTCCGTCGGGAGGAACAGCGCACGCAGCGGTACCGCGACAGGGCGATGGAGCGCCGGCAGGCATTCCTCCAGCCCAACAAGCCAGGTGGTCAATTATCGAAGCAAATGCTTGGTTTGACTGGCGCATCCGTTCCTGCTGGCGGGGAGAAGCGCAAGGATCAGCAACAGCAACAACATGCTGCTGAGGATGAGGCGGCGGCGGCAGCGAAGAAGTCCAAGGGCGCGGGCATGTTGGCCAAGATGGGCTGGACTACCGGCGCGGGTCTGGGTGCTGAAGGCACGGGACGCACGCAGGCCATTGCGACGGAGGTGTATGCGCCTGGTGTTGGACTGGGAGCGGAGGGAGGCAAGTTGGGCGATGCGAGCGAGGAGGCGGCGAGGAGGACGAAGGGGCAGTTTTCGGACTTTGTGGAGAAGACGAGGGATAAGGCTAGGGAGAGGTTTGAGAAGTTGCAGGAGTAATAGCTTGCGGTGTGGTTCTTGGGCGACTATGGGAGTACCGCCGCTAGCCGACTCTTCAGTTGCTGGACAGCGCATTTGCTTGAATGACATTTTATACCCGAAAGAATGATAACCAGTCTCTCTCTTTTTTTTTCCCTCCTTTTTCATAATAACTCATTGCCATCTAGCCGTGATATAGAAGACGATTATTTGATTAAGTATCCTGATGCAGTACCGTATTTTGCGCTGGTGGTTATGTACAGTAACCGCTATTTACGCTACTACTAACCGCCCTTTATATCCAAGCTAAGCGGTAAGCGATTGGTTCTATATTCAAACGAAACCACAACCGTAGTATATATCTGCAGTGTAAGGTGTGTCGGCCTTAGAGTAGGTTGTGTATGTAACTATAGGGCAACAACCGCGCCTCCAACAACGGCAAAGAAGCCCGTGAACCCCGCAACAGCCAAAGCACCAGCAGCACCTCCCCTAGCACTCAACCCGGCCGCGGCGCTATCCGACTGCTTGGCCCCCGAAGCAGCCGTCCCCGTAGCCGTAGTAGACCCAGCAGTGACAGTCTCCGTCTCCTTCGCGCCGTCTGTATCCGTAGAAGAACCCGATCCGGATTCCGTATTGCCCGATGGATCCTTGCTCGTCTGCTGCTCCTTCACACCCGTCAATCCACTCGGCAACCCGCTATCCGCCCCGGTAAGCTCAACGACATCTGTCGTCGTGCTGTTCAAGTTCGCCTGCGCGATGCCGATCTGGTGGTGCGTCAGATCATACACGACATAAGCGGACCGTAAAAATGTCTCGCCGAGAAGGGCCCAGTCCTCATCGAACCCGTCCTCTTGGAAGCCGGTGGTGCTCTGGATGCCGAAGATGCAGGCGCGCTTGAAGGGCATCTTGAAGGGGAGCTCGGATTGGGTCTCGCCTAGCAAGTCGAGGACGAGTTCCCAGACGGGCACGGAGACGGTGGCGTTGGAGCCGAAGGTAAAAGACAAACGCAGGTCCGGGTTGGAGGTGAGGTACTCGCAGTCGATGAAGGTTAGGCCGGTCCAGGTATCGTCGACGTAGACGGAGAGTTTGGTGTGGATCTGGTCGGTGATCTTGGTGGGCAGGTAGGAGAGGGTGGTGCCGGAGTCGAGGATGGCGATGGTCGAGGTTTGGCTGAGGGATGGGTCGGTGGAGATGATCTTGGTCGTCTTGCCGTTCTTGGTCAGGTCGAGCGAGACACTCTGCATCTCGACTTCGAAGTGGATGGGCTCGGCTTGCCCCTTGGCCATGTAAATGGGCAGGATCGACAGGTCGCCAATGAACTTGTCCTTGTCGATGCCGCCGAAGAGGATGCTACCCGTGTCGCTGCGGCGGTCGTTGAGATAGAGAGAGTAGGCCTTCGTGGTGATGAGCTTTTGCGCGACGAACTGGTCGATCAGGTTGGGGTAGCGCTGAGTGGAAGCCACGTTGGAGGAGTAGCCCACGCCCAAGATGCCGGCGCCGCGGACGGTCTTGGTCGCATAGCCCATCTGCAGGGACTTGATAGTGGTTCCGCCGATATCCAGGTCGTCCGTAATGTAGTCACCCGTGGCAGTGCTATTGTCGAGGTACCGGATCTCGAAGCCACCCTTCTCCAGGACCTTGTACGAAGAGCTCTTGTTCGGGTTGTAGGTCTTGTCGCACGAATCCCCCCATTGCCGCTGGATCGAGTAGTCGGTGCACAAATCCGCCTTGTAGCTCACAACCCAGAGGTCGCTGCTTCCCGTATCCAATACAACGCTGACTTTCTGGCCCGGAGTGCCCACAGTGACCTCGGCATAATAAGCACCGCCGGTGATGTTGTTGATCAGGGCCTGGCTGTAGGTGTCGCGCTTGACGTTCTGGCGCACGTTGCCGACCCTGAAGTGAGGCATGCCTCTGTTGAGAGCGAAGTTGAGGACACCATTCTCGGCAACGGTTACTGAGGCCAGGGCCAGCAGAGTGGCCAAGGTAGACTTCATATCAACAATGACCCCTATTCCAACGGCGAAGGATGCTGTGGGAAGTTTGGGACGGAAGCGAAAGAGTGTTAAGTAGATCGCATTAAGGCGGAAGCCGTCAACAGACGTCCAGTTGTTCAGGCGGTCCAGAATCGGTATGGAGACGGGCTGGCGAATTCGACCGGGTCCTCCTTGAATCGGTTCGGATCGGTGTGTGGCCTCGTTGGCGGTGGATATAAAGATGGAGGAGAGGAGCGGAGCCGCTCTTCAGAGTCTCGCGGGTCTCTCGATTCTCGGTTGGTGTGTGGCGTGGACGGGCTGGGCTCCCCGGACATTTTTCAAGGCAGCCCTCCAAGGGCAGAAGCTTCCCCATGTCCAATTTCTCCACGGGCGCCGATGAAGCCACGGGGAGCCAACGACGCAAGAAGCCAAGAAACTACTGCCCGTATCCGACCGGGTCAGCGTTCAGTAGCAATGTTCCCGCCTGTCAGCTGCTGTGATGCCAACCTATCAGCTCAGCCAACGACAAACGACCACCAAGGTAACTGAACACCACCCCAAGAACCTTGTCATTTCCTCAGCACTCTTGGATAATCTTTCTTGACGCGCGAGATTCCTTTTTCTCGGGAGAGAAAGAAAGCAAGAGGGAGAATGAATTCTCGCCCAGCATCCATCCAGCTTTGTCATCCTCCGGCCTCCCAACTCCGGTTTCACGTCGTTCCATCCTGCCCTGATACCGGTAAGTAGCCTGCGGTGTACGCAGTAGGCCGATCCTCTCTGGCAATTTCCTCCCGTCTGAAGCGCGGGGCTTGAGGTTGCGCTGGACGCTGCGTCACTCGAAAATCGAAATGAGTGGTTCGATTGGTTTTAAGCGAACGGCTCCAAGTTGAGCCTCGAATTGTCGAATCGCAATCAAAAACTTTCCGCTAGAGATAAGCCGGGTTGAGCCTGGAGGCTAGCGCCAATTCATCCTTTTCGGTCTGACTCTGGGCAAGGATTGGAGAAGAATCCCATCGTCTGGTTTCGCCGAAGATCGTTGCTGAGAGATGAAAATAGCAGAAAAGGGCGGGGAGTCTCAGAATCCCAATTTATCAAAAGATGGGAACTGTGGAGGGATGAGACCATAATCTTTAAGGAATGCCGAATCTTCAGAGGTACACATAAGGTATCTGCCACCGGGTCCACTGCTCTGCTTTGTTCCTCCCTTCCGTTCGCCTGCTAGGGCTGTTTCGACGTCACTACAGCGTCTACTTATGAGGCCCAAACTGCCCAGGTCCAGCTCTTCTCAACCCAGAGGTTCAGGCCCACTTCTCATCCCTTGACACTCACAGCCCGATCCAATATCATGGGCCGATCCGAGTCTCGAGAACAGACCTGGGACGACGTTATGGTTGGGGCGGTGGATGAACGGCTCCCCTCCCCCAAAGTGCTCAACGGTCGGACGGACGGTCCGGCGCTGATCAGACACGTGGGACGGCATGCCACCACGGGCTCTGCTCGGCCATGGTGTGGTGTGCAACGAGTCTGCATTGTGCATTCATTGTGCAGGCAGCCAGCCCTACGACACTAAAAGGACACCTGAAAATTTTGTCCAGCTTTGCTTGCATGGAGAGGGTCATTCCACACGTCGCCGAAAATCGGCCGTCAACACCCGGTCCACATCCCGATGGTGCAACTGGAGGTGCGACCCGCTCTTGTTCTTATCGAGTCATTCGTTCCTGAAGGATTGACCAGCGGAGTTACTCATCGAGTGATCTCCAGTCGCACCCTCCGATCGCCTCATAAAAAACCACACATACCGCACCGGGCAGTTTTGCTTCTCTGATCCAGTTCCGTCCCATGCACCACCATCAACAAACCAGACCACCAACAACAACTACAACCATGTCGATCCCCGTGGTAACCACCATTGAGCTCCAGTCGCTGCCCAAGCTGACTAGCGGCAAGGTCCGCGACCTGTATGAGATTGATGACAAGACACTGCTGTTCGTTACTACCGACCGCATTTCGGCGTACGATGTCATCATGGCCAATGGTGTCCCCCAGAAGGGCGCCATCCTCACACAGCTTACCGCTCACTGGTTCAAAGTCCTCGGAGAGCGGATTCCAGGTCTCAAGACGCATTTCATCAGCCTCACTCCTCCTCCCTCGGTCAGCGATGAAGATAAGGCCCTGATCCGGGGCCGTAGCATGCAGGTCAGGAGGCTCAAGGTCTTCCCCATCGAAGCTATCGTCCGTGGCTATATTACTGGTAGCGCCTGGAACGAGTATCAGAAGACGGGCACAGTCCACGGCATCCCCCAACCTGCCGGCCTTCAGCAATGCTCTCCTTTCCCCAAGCCCCTGTACACCCCGAGCACCAAGGCAGAACTGGGCGACCACGATGAGAACATCTCCCCCGAGAAGGCGGCCGAGATTGTTGGGGAGAAGTACGCGGCGCGCATTGAGGAGTTGGCGCTCAAGGTCTACACCACTGCGGCCGAGTATGCGCGCGAGCACGGCATCATCATCGCCGACACCAAGTTCGAGTTCGGCCTGGATGAGGAGACGGACGACATTGTGCTCATTGACGAGGTCTTGACCCCTGACTCGTCGCGCTTCTGGCCGGCCAGCGAGTACGAAGTCGGACGGGACCAGGACAGTTTCGACAAGCAGTTCCTGCGCAACTGGCTCACTAAGGAGGGGCTCAAGGCCAAGGACGGCGTCGAGATGCCTCAGGAGATTGCTGAAGCTACGAGCGCCAGGTACAAGGAGGCCTTTAAGCTGCTTACCGGCAAGACGTTGGAGGAAGCCCTTGGTGAGCTTTGAGGGTTCTATGGGATGTGGCTCGTTTTGTTGCGTTTGCTTATTATTGGGTTGGTATTTTGCTGGGAAAAGGAGTGATTGGGAAAGGCTTTCAAAAGGACTCGGCACTATAGCGGAAATACTGGA
Organism: Neurospora africana FGSC 1740; assembly: GCA_000604205.2. NCBI lineage: Eukaryota > Fungi > Ascomycota > Sordariomycetes > Sordariales > Sordariaceae > Neurospora > Neurospora africana. The sequence continues at coordinate 181,486 of HF970647.1, forward strand.
TACGCTCAAAAAGGTATTGCGCAGGAGGAGGCTGAGAAGGGGTTTTATTATACTATACACAAAAAAAGACGAGAGGTGTGGTCGCACTGTTTAAAGACACAACAGAACTATTAGACGGCGTGCGATAACAGGACAAGGGGTTCTCAGGCCGAAGAAAGTATCAACAGGTTATGTGTGACCGCCAGTGATATTGGAATGGTTACCTCTAACTGGCATAAGACCAGATTCCCAGTAAAGCTGTTGATCGGGTTGGAACTTGGGTAAACAGCACGACCACTGAACATTCGGATTATCTCAGGTCTGACCATCTTGACGGAAAGTCAGTCGAGGAAAGCTAAGAAGCTCGTATCCTTGAAAAAGGGGTCTTTTGTTTATTTTAGAAACTTTGCAAATCATCATCAAGTGCTGTAGCTAATCAACTCGTCGAGCTGGCATGTGAGCTGCAAAATCCAAACCACCGACCCTCGATCTGCAGCCAACCTTCCGGCCTGCCCGCCCGCTGTTACTCCCGTTAATCCCGCCAAATATGTAGCATCACCCGGCAGTGCGTTATGACGGAAGGCATCGATGGAAGTGTCGGGTCCTGTTAATGCACTACACGTACTCTACATATGTACACACCGTGGTGAGTTGCACCTCCGATCTTAAGAGAGACATGCCAGATGAATCTTGTGACGGTCGGTGACGAACGGGGCGTCTCATCTTGACTGGGCCAGTGACACTGCAGCCCAAAGAAAAAAAAGAAGCCAAGACGCCAAACCAAATCGGGCCGCGATCGCCTTCTCCCATAAGGGATTCCACTGGATTCAAGGGATTTTGAAGCATCTTGCACAATTCGGTTGCATTTCCCACTGAATGCTTTTCCCATCCGTGCCCATCCACCTTTCTCCAATTTCAGTTTGCACGGTACAGCACGCACCAAAACGGACCACAGAGTCTCCAGAGTCCCCAGCTACACATTTCGCCCTTCTTTCTCTTTAACCTTGCCCATTTTGGACCCTACCTAGGTACCTACATTTTGCCCTACATTTCCCGGCCTCGCAGTTTGCGATTTCAGTCCATCACTTCTTTTGACCACTAGGTAGCCTGAGCCCAATTCGATCTCAACACTAAGCATCAACTGCCCATCCCGACCACTACTCCAGGCCTTACCCCCCCGGACACCCGATTACTCACCGGGTATCCTGACGGCCTGGGTATAACCTGACCGGCCCCCGGCTCAAAACGCTCGCCAACCCTGAACCCAAGGCTGGAAACGTGGAACCTCAGTTCGCCTTTACCCCATACCTCACCTCCACTAATCATCCCATGTCTGCGCGCCTACACATGGGGTATCGTGCTAGCACCGAATAGCACCGGGCCTACTCGTCACCTTTCGCAAGATCCCGTGTCGGCTACCCTGGGGCTGCGTCTGCTACACCACCAACCAAATCTTCTCCGTCCCGTGTGACCTTTCCAGGTTCACCTGTTTTAGCTCTCTCGTTTTCCGAATCCTGTTTCTTTCTTCTTTGGAAAGGATAGGTGGGTAGCGGATATTCCTTCAGTCCTTTCCAGAGGCTCACGATAAGGTATTCCTCCCCCATCCGTCCTGTCCTTTGACCATCAACACCCAAAGCGGGACGAACGACGGGAAGCCTGCAATCCTGCTGGAGATCAAGGAAGAATTGTGGCTTCGCTCGAATATCAAATGCGTCTCTGCGCGCCTTCGCCAACAGCAGCACCACGACCACCACCACCCAATCCCCTCCAAAGCTGCCTGCGGGTGTCTCACTCCAGCCTCCAGTTCTGCGTCTGCCCCTACCCTTGATACTATCGAGGTTTCCGTGTCTACGTCTAGGTTCTATAGTCGTAGATCGCAAAGTCGCAAGTCACATTCGCTCTTTTTTGCTTACAGTACCACTTCGCTTCCGATTCTGGCTCGTTGGCTCACCCACTCCGCGCCGGTCACCACCGAGAGGAGGTATATCGAGAGAAAGCTATCCGTATCGTGTATCCCAGATCCCGCGTTCGTATCAGACATATCACTTTTCCCGTTTGGGTATTTCCCCCCCCGGCTTGGTGGATCGCCAGTCGCAACGTCCAGTCTTCTCAGGCTGTCCAGCCGCAGCGCCGTGCCGGTTGGAAGCAAGCGAGGCACCAGCAGCAGTCATACTGAGACGACGACCGTGACCGACCCCGTCCCAACTGGAGCATCTTCTCCCTGCCGGTGGAAATAATGCATCCGTCCTTTCTGACCTCCGGCATTATCGATCTGCTCGAGGCCGACCAGCGCCCGTCCTTCATCGTCGCTCTAACCCCGCACCCGCCCACCATCGTTTACACGAATCCCGCCCTCGATGCCGATGCCCGCCTCCAGGACGCCATCACCACCCGCAAGCGCAACAATGTCCAGCTGTGGGAATGGCTTACAGACCTGCCCGGTGCCTGCCCCAGTGGCACCGGCCGGGCAGCCGCCAACTTTTCCTTCATGAACATCTACTGGACCCGTACCATCGTTCGCCCTGACATGGTTGTTGTGGGCGCAAACGACCAACTGCCCTCCTGTGAACCACCGCGAACAATTCGGGTCGACGAAGCCTCGCCTGTCGGAAGCACTGTCCCTCCTCCGGTGCGCCTGATTCCCGTTAAAGATGATGCGCCCGAGTCTACCCAGACAACTGCTGCTACCACGGCTAGTACCACCACCATTGCGGCTACCCTTGCAGTACCATCTTTAACATCCTCGATGAGCCTGGCACCCCCCGACTACACATCACTTAACCGGACAAGATCTGGACCGCCAACTCTTCCTTTGGGCTCGGTCGAGTACCCACTGGCTTCCCCAGAGATGATCCAATCTCTCAAGCGTTCGACTACGGATCCGGGTTGGATTCTACCAGATATTTTGCCAGGTACGCGTCCCTGCCTCTTGTATTGGCCAAGCTATGGCACTATGAGTCTCCAGCTGACCTCTTGATGATGAAGAAACACGGTCATTCCTCGAAGTTATACACAGTGTCGATTGGGCCGCAACGCCACTGGGTCCCATGAAAGACTGGCCCCCAACTTTGGAGCAGACCTTCCACCAAATACTCGCTGACAGTCGCCCCATTGCTATCTACTGGGGCACCAACTATGTGACCCTATACAACGAGGCATTTAGTAAACTATGCGGTTCTAAACACCCGTCACTGCTCGGAATGACTGTGGAAAATGCGTGGCAGGAAGCCGGCGAACAGCTGAAGGATGCCATGTCGCGTATAGCACGGAAAGAAGACCCGACGATCGAGGATGAATGGAGGTTCTTCATCGAAAGGGAACCCGAGGTGGAAGGAGGCCCTCATTGGCTCGAAGAGACATACTTGAAATGGTCGCTCGTCCCTATCCTCGAAAAGGAACGGTGCGTAGGATTCATACATCCGGTCGGGGACACAACTAGTGTGCGACTATGGGAGCGCCGCATGCAGATGCTCGTTAACCTTGGTGAGGACCTGGTTGCCGCACGCGATGTGAAGGGTTACTGGAACAAGACACTCCAGGAACTTGCCGATGTCGATCCTTGTTACGATATACCGCTTGCTATTCTGTATGGCGTAGAGGCCTTTGAAGAAGGAAGCGCTATGAAATTCGGCAGCGATGGTCCCGCAAAGCAATGCAGACTGGCCGGGGCTTTGGGGGTGCCAGAAGGCCATCCGATTGCTCAAACCGCGATCAACCTCAGCACAAACGAGCATGCTCTAGCACCAGCGCTTAGGGAGGCCGTAACAGCGCCCCAGCCACTTCTTCTTCAGACCAAGGACGGCACGCTTCCGCAGGAGTATCTCAGTGGTCTGCAGACGAGAGGTTTCAAAGATGATCCGTGCCGGGCTGTCGTGATCATGCCGATTCGGCCGACAAAGAAGGAAGACGCAATGGGGCTACTTCTGCTGGGCCTAAATCCGAGACGCCCCTACGACAACGACTACCGTCAGTACATACTACTCTTGAGTCAAAAACTTACCACTTCTCTGGCCTCCGTGGTCCTTCTTGAGGAGGAAGCACGGAGAGGACGCAATGCGGCAGAGCAGGCTGCTTATGATCAAGCCATGCTCAAAGAAAAGCTGGCTGTCCAAACAAAGGAAGCGAACGAGTCGATAAAGATGTTTGAAGCTCTTGTTGAATTCGTTCCGGTCGGCATGTGCTTCGGTGATCCTCAAGGAAACATAACCTTTGCGAACGACGCGTGGTACAAGATGACAGGCTTCCCAGGAAACGGCTCCATCGGAAACAGTGGCTTCCTTGCCTGTGTCAAAGAAGAGGACGGCCAAAACATTGTCACCGCATACGAGAAACTGAAGACGGAGCCTCACGTTGAATTCGAATTCAGAGTAAAGCCACAGAACCACACGGACGTCGCTCCATCTCTAACCCGTAACTCTCCGAGCTTCGAGAAAGCAGGTCTGGATCTTGTCCCTATCGATCAGTCTAAGGAACGCCATATCTTTGCCACCGCTAAAGCAGAGCGCGCCCCGGACGGAAGCATCATACGGACCATGACATGCTTGACGGACGTTACGGCACACAAGCATGCTGCAGAAGAGGCGGTTCGACGAGCACAACAGGCTGAGAACCTCAAGAGGATGGCCGAATTCGCAACAGTTGGCATGTACGATATGGACCTTGAGGGACGCCTTCTGGGCGCCAACAATGTTTTCTACGAAATGTGCGGATTGCAGAAGGTCGACCCAACCGAGGTCACTATTAGACCGTTAGAGACGTGCGTCTGGGCAGAGGATGTGGGCTTGGTGATGAAGAAGCTCAAGAAGATGGTCATCGAGGACAAAGTCCAGAATGTGGAAGTCAGACTCCGGACAACATGGACTGCTGATGACGGTGCGGGCCACAAAGTGGTTATGCCGCGTTGGGTACAAGCGACGCTGATGCCTGTGCGATCGACCGAGGGCGTCATACAAAGCTTCACTGGTTGTCTGAGCGACGTTTCGTTACAAAAGTGGCAGTTGGATAGGGAGAAGCAACGGAAGGAGGAGGCGATCGAGTCCAAGCGCCAGCAGGAGAACTTTATCGACATGACTTCCCATGAGATGCGCAACCCCTTGAGCGCTATCATCCATTGCGCAGACGCCATCACTGCCACGCTCTCGCGCGTTCAGGAACTTGTCGGTGGCGACCATCATGGGAGCGACAGCGATGCGCGGAGCTATGCGAGCGAAGGTGCTACAGATAACCAGCCGAATCACGAGCTTCGTGCAGAGGTTTGTGAGCTTTTGGATAACGGCATCGACAGTGCAGAGACTATTGTTGGGTGTGCTCAACATCAGAAGCGCATCGTTGATGATATTCTCACAATGTCGAAGCTCGACTCCAATCTGTTGGCTATTACACCCATCACCGTGAACCCGATTCAGATGGTCAGGGAAGCGCTCAAGATGTTCGAAGTCGAGGCTCGGAGAGTCGATATCAACCTAAGCATGGTTGTCGACCAGTCATATTACGATCTTGGCGTCAAATACCTGGACTTCGATCCGTCACGCCTAAAACAGGTTCTCATCAATCTACTGACCAACGCTCTCAAGTTCACCAAGACTGGTCCAACCCGCAACGTCACCGTCGGGCTTAGTGCGAGCTTGACACGTCCAACCGAGGCCACCAGTTCGGTGCAGTTCATCCCGAGGTCCCAGGAGAGTTACGCCGAGGATAGCGATACAGCAAGCGTACATGGCCGTGGAGAACCCATGTTTCTCACCTTTGAGGTCAAAGATACGGGCCAGGGTCTGACTGAAGAGGAGAAGAAGAGTCTCTTCCAGCGCTTCGTCCAGGCATCCAGCCGTACCCATGTCAAGTACGGAGGCTCGGGTCTTGGGTTGTTCATCAGCCGTCGGCTCACGGAACTGCAGAATGGCGCCATTGGAGTGGCCAGTCAACCGGGTGTCGGTAGCACCTTTGCTTTTTACATCGAAGCCTACCACCCCAGTGAGAGCTCTCTCCGTGATGCTGAGGCAACTGCGGTGGCAGCAAAGGCTGTCATGTCAGACTTGATGACCAAGGCTCCAAATCTTCGCTCCATGCGCCCCAGTAACCCTCATAGAGGTTCGACATCGTCGCCGCGGCCAAGTCCAATAGCATCCAGCCCTGTAGTTGAGCTTGGCGGGTTGGCAATACCGCCACCCCAGATTCGTGGCATCATGGTCGTTGAGGACAACCTGATCAATCAGCAGATCACGCGACGTGGTCTCACCAGCATGGGATTCACCGTTGATGTAGCAAACCACGGCCTGGAATGTCTTGATAAACTACAGCGGACTGACCGGTATGTGAGCGACCAGGGTTCTGGCACTGCCCTGCCCATGAACGGCAGCATCAATAACAAAGATGCCATTCCCGCTCTGAATGGGGCCATCAGCCCA